>NHYE01000001.1:234-106437 GCA_002938385.1 Gymnopilus dilepis
TTAGTTATTTACCGGTAAATTACCGGTAAGTTACATGGTAAGTTACCTACCTGGTCGAGAAGGGGGTGGTAAGTTACCTCCTAGATCACGTGATGGGCTAGATAGCGGTCGGAGGACCAGGGGTTCGAAGAGCTTCACAGTTGAGAGTGTCGACAGTCATCTAGGATACATTCAGCTCGGTAAGAGGTGCAAAATTTTAGAGACATTTACGTTCGAAAAAAGTGTAGCGTATGCCAATACTCACTACGTCATCCCGGTGATAGCCGGACCGGTTAAAATCGGCAAGTATTTTCTGTGCATTTTCATCGACAGTGGTCACTGGAGTCCAGTTGGCTGCCTATGCCAGACAGTCTAGTTCGAGTAATATGCGAATACAAGCATAATATTCAGCAGATCGCGAACTCGCAGGCGTTGCAAGAAGTCACGGCGCCGCAGGCGCCGAAAAATATATATTAAATATAGTCACGTGAAACCTAACTTACCGGTAAGTTACCTGGTAAGTTACCTCGGCGGGGGCGGCAGGGAGGTAACTTACCAGTAAGTACATGACTCCGGTATCTCGAGATTCGAGAATCACACGCCAATTGCTCCCCGCATCCTGTCCGCAGAGTGCAGATAGCCGGAAATGGAGAATCAGAGCGGTGCCATCGTCAGCGGCGTATCATTGGCATCTTGCGCTCATCCACAGACTACCGTTCCGCTGCTTGGTGCATCTAGAGACCCTCGAACCAGGAGCTTTCTGACTACTTGTGGTTGGAACGTCGACTGTCCAGCTACACCCTCCACCAGCAGATCTTTCAAGCCCCGGATTCCGCGTTAACCGGATTGAGCTCAAGCCTCTCGTCGTTGCACCTGATATATCTCGAATTCCTGTCTCTCCTGCCTCTCAAGGATTCAAAACAATACCCCTGCTGTCTGCTCTCACTTTCTCCCAAACACAAGGTCCAAGATGCCTATTAACACTGCTATTACGAAGATGCTCGGGATCCGGGTGTATGTCGTCTTGTTATTCGAGGGTTTATGTTGGTTCTGACTGTTGGGGTCGTCGTAGGCCTGTTGTCCAGGGTGGAATGCAATGGTAAAGAGAAACCCATAGACTGCTTGCGGAGGGTTGTTAACGAGTAGTTGAACAGGGTCGGAGTACCACAACTCGCAGCCGCCGTATCCAACGCCGGAGGACTCGGTACGTTCCCTCCCTTCCTCACCCCATACCCTCCATTCTCACCTCACCCATCATCCTCACCTCACCCCCCACAGGCATCCTCACCGCCCTAACCCAGCCCTCCCCCGACGCCCTGCGCCAAGCCATCCGCGACACGCGCAAGAAGACCGCGAAGCCCTTCGGGGTGAACATCACGCTGCTGCCGACGATCAACCCCCCGGACTATGCGGGGTATGCGAGGGCGGCTGTTGAGGAGGGGGTGAGGATTTTTGAGACGGCTGGGAATAATCGTATGTGTCGAATTTTGAGTGGACTAAGTTTTATGCTGGAACCTGAATTCGGGTTGAATAGCGAAGGAGTTGATTAGTTATTTGAAGAGCAGTGGGTGTATTGTGATACATAAGTGTACTACTGTGAGGCATGCGAAGGTGGGTTGCTTTGTTATTTTTGTGTGGCCGGTTTGGTGATAATGGGCTTTGTAGAGTGCGGAGAAGATGGGTGTTGATGTGCTCAGCATTGACGGATTCGAGTGTCAGTTTTGGTCTTGCAATGGGTCTGTGAAACCTTCTGATGGCAGTTATAGGTGCTGGACATCCTGGCGAGGATGACATTGGCGGTCTTGTACTGGTAAGTGAGGCTCACGAGGAAGGCGACTTGTTTGACTCTTTGATAGCTGGCTCGAGCAGCCAAGGAACTCAAGATACCCTTCATTGCTTCCGGCGGTATTGCGGATGGAAGAGGATTTGCTGCTGCTCTAGCATTAGGCGCTGCAGTAAGTTATTTCATTCGTGCAGCTGAAACAAATAGCTAAACGACGCGTCTAGGGTGTCAACATGGGTAAGCTGAAAGGGAAATTACTATCAAAACGTGCCATTCATCATTGATATTCAGGAACGAGATTCATGGCCACGGTAGAATCGTAAGCATCATGGAAAGTTTGTCCGCATCTCTCCTGACGAAAGCTGCAGACCTATCCACCAGAACATCAAGGACAAGATTGTCGCGTCGACCGAGCGCGACACGATCCACATCTTCCGGACACTGCATAACACGGCGCGGGTGTACAAGAACAAGGTGGCGATGGAGGTGGTGGCGATTGAGAAGCGGGGCAACGCCAAGTTTTCGGACGTGCAGCACCTCGTGTCCGGTGCTCGCGGCCGAATGGTGTACGAGAACGGCGACCCCGACTATGGGATCTGGTCGGCGGGCATTGCGGTTGGGCTGATCGACGACATACCCACGTGCGAGGAGCTGCTGAAGAGACTCGAGAGGGAGGTGGAGGAGATTGTGGGCGGGCTGAATAGCATTGTAGTTAGAGCCAAGCTGTAGACGCGTTGGTAACGTGACCGTGTTTAGGGCCATGAGGCGGGACCCCGTGGGCAGATGTATGGGCAGATGGCCGAATAAGGCAGGGGTGGCAGGGGCCCAGAGGAATGAGGTTGGAAAAGAGCGAGTTGATCTCATTTGTGTTCGCATTGCTTTGTCGCTGTCCTCTTTGCTTTCGTTGCTTTCGTCAGAATGTCCCTCTCTCCTCCGCGCACGCCCCAAGACATCCGCCTCTCCTCCTCAAAGGGCTCCTCTCCCAACTCGGACGACTCGTCCGTCATCGACGATCTCTCCTTCGACTATGTCACCGATTCGCATGGAAACCTGGTTCGTCTCTCCAAGGGCTCCTCAAAATCAAACCACTCGTCGCCCCCCACGCCCAAGGACTCTCCGCTCGAGCCAGACCCCCCGGGCGCAGCCGTGCCACCGTCGCCGGACATACTCGTCTCGCCCGTGAGCAGGTCCTCGCTCTCCCGCTCAGAAAGCGCGTCGGTCCTCGTGGCCTCGTCAGCCCAGCAAGCGCAGAATGAGAAACCTGCACGGTCATTCCAGCGCACCGCGTCTGGCCCCGTGCACCTGCCCAGCGCCCCGTCGTATCTCGCACCCACGGCATCGTCGCTCTCCAAACCCCGTGGGGTAGCTCGCAGAGTGACCATGGAAGACAACAAACATGAGCCTATATCCAGAACGCGTCAGACTATTGATACCAACGCACACCCTTATACCCTGCAAGAGGAGAAGGAAAACATCAGTGAGACGGATGAGACGCCCTATGTCATCCAAACTGCCTCAGTTGCAACCAAGCAGAGGAGCTCCCCGCCACTCGTCACGCGCTCCATGTCGTCTGCGGCTGCCCGCTCGGCGCCCTCCCGTGGGTCCTATCTCGCTGGGGGCAGCAGCAGCGCCAACAGCAGACCGCTTGCCGACGTCCCCATGCCACAGCGCGCGTCTTATTCCCGTCAGATTCTCCCGGGTCCCAATCGCGCCGGACGCATCATGAAGTCGACCTCCGCGCCTAAATATATAGCTTCGACTAATTTTGACAGAATCTCGGAAGCTGAGTCTCAGAGCGAGAGCGAGCATGCTGGTGGGCGATATTCTCCCATCCATGTCCCAGCGGGTGGGGACGAGACGGAGCCAGAGGACGAGCCTCCTGCTGTTGTTGTCGACCCAGCGGCAGTGGCTCTACCCTCGTCCATTCCGTCCGTGTCGCACGTCGTGCCTCCTCGTGTCCGGAACCAAAGTGGGTTAAGCGTCAATATTAACGCCGCGACACTAGCACAATCTGGGAGTAGCCGCCCAAGAAGGTCGGCCAGCCTAAGCAATGCTCTCAGTAAGTTCCTGGATCTTTGCCTAGATGCAGGGTCTCTTATATCTTGCAGAAGACGCGGACGACTATCAGTTGCAGGTGCAGCAGGGCTACCAAAACCCACCTTCTCGACCTGGCACGAGCCTTGGTAATTAATTTCTAAGATGAAATTGGATAAATGCTCATCCTTGACAGGCACGAATGCAGTAGGCGCACGTAGAATCACCACTCAGGAAAGAGAGAAACTAGACCAAGAGGTCAAGGCCGAAAATGACAGTAAGTTTATTCTTTATGGCTTCTTTGTATGAATCATCTGAAATGGAAATTATCCAGGATATTTTGCCCAGGAGGAGGCTGAACGTAAGTCCAAGAAAGACATCAATCTGATGTACTGAATCGAATTTCTTTGTAAGGCCGAGAGCCAGAGCCGCCCTCTCCTACCCACCAGCAGCACCTCCAATCATCCAGATCAGCCTACACTCACCGCCGACGGGACTCAGACACACTACGAGGCATCGCCCCGCCCGTATCAGCCTCAATCGGTTCCCCGACAGTCGTGGAGTCGCATCGAAACTCCAATTCGCCTCCATTAGCGTCTCGTTTGCAAGGCCGCTACACTCCTCCTGGGCAACCAAAGGGTCGTGTATCCCCTCCTTCGTCGAAAGACCGCGTGTCGCCCCCCGCAGTATCGAAAGGACGCGTCTCGCCTCCGAGTGGTAAAGGGAGATTGTCGCCGCCTAGTAGTAAAGCTGGCAGAGATCTTGCCAAGCATCGGAGGAGCCCTACTGCTCCTGAGCCTAGTAGTGGTAAAGAGAGCAGCGGTGCAGCGGCTGCTGCTGCTCATCCTATCGGCAAGACTTGGGCTGGGGTGGATAAGGGCGAAAGGGAGGATGAGTATGAGCATGGGGTGGCTAGTTCCGGGGAACGTGAAAGGGAGAGGGAGAGGGGAGACAGGGAACGGGAAAGAGAGAGGGAGAGGGAGAGGGAAAGAGAGCGGGAGAGGGAACGCGAGAGAGAGAGGAAGGGACATCAGCCGCATATGTCTTTGCAGCATCCGCCGCAGCCGCCGTCGTATTCGCTGTCTGCACCGGTGTTGCAGAGTCAGAGTCAGGCTCCTGCGCAGGCCGTACAGCCTGCTTCTGCTCAGCTTAATCGGCATATAGTGGTAAGCATAAATTTTTTGTTGATCTGTCACTTCATTCATTCGATTCCACAGGTCAACAAGAAAGCATACGCCCGCCTCGACATGATCGGCAAAGGCGGCTCCTCGCGCGTCTTCCGGGTGCTCAACCACGCCAACGAGCTCTACGCCATCAAACGCGTCTCTTTGGACAAAACCGATTCCGAAACCATGAACGGGTACATGAACGAGATCGCCTTGTTAAAACGCCTAGAGGGGAACAGCAGGATCATAAGGCTGATCGACAGCGAGGTCAAGCCGGGGCCTGGGGGGAGCAAGGGGCATCTGTTGTTGGTCATGGAGTGTGGGGAGATTGATTTGGCGAGGCTGTTGCAGGAGCAGATGAAGGAGCCGGTGAATATGGTGTGGGTTGCGTATTATTGGCAGCAGGTTCGTGTTAAGCTCTGGTTAAGTTATATTCTTGTGGGCGTTTGTTGACTGCGTGGTGAATTTTAGATGCTGCAGGCTGTTCATGTGATTCACGAAGAGAAGATTGTGCATTCTGACTTGAAGCCGGCGAATTTTGTGCTGGTTCGCGGTCAGCTCAAGTTGATTGATTTTGGGATCGCGAATGCGATTGCAAATGACACGACGAATATTCAACGAGATCATCAGGTTCGTTATATATATTTTTACATGCTCTTGGATTGTAATTAACCACATTTTCTATCCAGATCGGCACAGTCAACTACATGAGCCCAGAAGCCATCGAACTCCCCGACGGCATGCGGCGGCTCAAAGTCGGGCGCCCCTCGGACGTCTGGTCGCTCGGCTGCATCCTCTACCAAATGGTCTACGGCCAACCGCCCTTCCAGCACCTCTCCGTGTACCAAAAGATGAAAGCCATCCCCGACTCTGCGCACGTCATCGACTTCCCCGAGTACGCCGTGCCCATGCTGCCCTCGCCGCGCAGTTCGTCGTGCGGTGCGCCTGGCCAGGTTGCGGACCCGCCGACCCCGAAAAGGTTGGATCATTTGAAGCAGTGGGTGAGGAAGGATGTGATTAGGAGTATGAGGAGCTGTTTGAAGCGCGTCCCGAAGGAGAGGGCGACGATTCCGGAGTTGTTGAATGATACGTGGTTGGCTAATCATGAACGTAGGTCTTTTTTTGCTGCCTTTCTCTAGCGATGTAAGAGGGAGTTAATTCTCTTTTCTTTGTAGCGGAGCCCGTGTCTGCTAAAGTCCAGCTCAAGGATAACGAGACGATCATCAATCCGTTTTATATGCGGCAATTACTGGAATACGGGATTCGGCTCGCCTCTGATGGCGGTGCTAGTATGGATCAGGATACACTGCTGAAAGAAGCCGAGGTCAGTACAACGGTTATGAATTTTCAACACCTCTTAACGGTATATTCTTTGCAGCGGCTGGTCCAAGAGCTCAAAGCGGTCCAAAGTTGAAAGCTCTTTCGCTCTTGCTCTTGATCACGCATGTGGGGATGCAGCAATCGCAGTATATTATTTATGCCAGCTCATCACCCGTAATTCTCTGAACCATCTTAGAATCCTTTTCTCTGCGTCCCAATCCGGGACGGTCTGATGGCTGTTGTGCTTCAATATGCTCTGTAAAAACATACTTTTGTATGGGCTCCTGCTTTCCCTTCTTTCTCCGATATTCCTTAGCATCTTCCGCAGTCGCTCACTTTCACTACTTCCTACGCCTTTCCATGCACCCATGGCATCCCATGCTCCTGCACTTCCCCTCCTTTCATCTCCCATTTCACTTCAATTGTAAAACCTCCTCCCCACGCAGTTATGCTATGCACGTTCACGTTCATTCATCCATTCTCGTCCATATGCTTCTCTTCTTTTCGGTTCTTTTGGTTTTCCCCTCCTTTTCTTTTTTGTTCGTTCTGCAATTTGATCTCTGTCGTCTTTCGTTCAACGTTCCTCATTTTTTTCAATCGCATCTTTGTAATATCTCTCACATCTGCCTCGAAATCCGGAAATTATCGGACCTTTCAGCAACCTCAAGCAAACCCTACTCTCTTACGGCACTTCCGTTCCCCACATCATGTGTCGTTGTCGTTGAAAAGCAGCTTTTCGTTTCGCCTTCTAAAAGTCATCCCCGTGTACACATATACTGCACGTTTTCTTTCTTTTGTTCTCAGAGATCTAGTCGTCGTCTTTCCTTTTCACTCGCGTCGCCCTCGCATAGAGGATATAATATATGTACAGAACGTTTGTATACTTCTCTCGAGCACTAGGTAGTTTGAGTGAATACAAACTATTTATTCATCTCGCCGCCCGTTGACAGGGTTGAACTGGCTCTAATCAGCACTTGCTGTACTGGCTTCAAGTTGAATTGGGTGAGTGTCCTGTTCGACCGTCAAGCTCTTGGAGATCATGTCGATTTCTCACTTTCAACCAGTGACAGACTGACATACCATCATCATCATCCCTTTTTGCCTCAACGCGCGCCCAATGCCAGATTGCCAAATGGGCGGAACAGGCTACACAAGTCTACACAACAAGCTGTTTAATTAATTGCGGTGCTGGATCGACTTGGTTGCTTGATAGACCCTTGGATGCGATGGCAACGATTTTGGGTTTCCAGGCCTCGGTTCGGTCGACGACTTTCCGCTCTTTTGAGAGACGTGATGCTTTCCCTCGGTTTGGCGGCTTGGCCGCTCGACTTCAACGTTTGGACGCCCACTGTTCAACCTCGGTGTTATATTTAGCGGCTTGGCTTGGCTTCCTGCTCTGTACCCGTGCTTTATTCAGTTGAAAGCTCTCCGCAGGCTCAAGGATGCAGAAACGAATAAAGGACAAGCCAGAAAACATTCTAGGAAATCTGGACGACATGGACTGCAAAATATAGACAGGGCTAGTTTTTCGGCAATCGATGAATACGAAGTATGCGCAGGATCGCGCAGGAGACTGAACGGTCAGACTGATTCACGCCGACTTGATTGACATTCACGAGCGGTGACTCTTTCCGGGCGGTACATGTCCATGCGCCTCTGGTGTACTCAGAACTTGTCGAGACCTGTAATGTGGTACTCTGATCTGACTCATTGCCCTATAAAGGCACTGTTCTGAACTGCCAATGACCCCCATCTTCGTTCTTTTCGTTCTCTTCAGTCACCTGGCCAGGTCGCCTTTTGATTCTTCAACCACAATCTTTTGCCTCCTTTGAGAAGGTGTGTTTCAATAGCCGTAATGATTGGAGTTTCTCGAGACTCACAAACGTTTACAGCCTTCGCTCTTTCATTCTTTTCCAAACTCTAAATACGAAAATGTTTGCCAAGCTCTTCCAAACTGTCGTTATGGCCTCTGCCCTCGTCGCTGGCGTCGTTGCCCGACCTGCTGGCCTCTCCCGATTGAGTACGTATCTTGTCCTTCACCTGACTTCGAAGGTTGACTTATTTGTGGATGATAGCTGCCCGTGGCGAAATCTCCTTCGATAACTACGGTGGCTTCTCTTCCCTTCACGGATTTGACAACTTCTTCGGTGTCGACAACTTTGTTGGTCACATCTCGGAGCAAACTGTGGTTGAGCAAAGCAGCGAACTCGTCTGCCACAGCGAGTCGATTGAAATCATTCAACAACGTCTGCTCGTCCTCCAGGAGATGGCCAAGAGGTAATAGTGCCTTTATCCAGTCATTCTCAGCGGCACAGGTCTCATGAATCTATAGAATCATCTCTGAACAAATCTGTGAAGTCGAGACCCAGACCGTCGTCTTCGAACAATTCCACGCCAGCCTTGGATTGTTCAGCCACGACCTTCGTCGCACTTCTGGCCTCCATGTCGGTTTCGACTCTGGTATTACCGACCACTTCAGCGACATCGTTGCTGAAGACGGGTCCCTGACTACCGACGACTTTGGTTTCACTGGTCACGATCTTGGCGCCCACACCGTGGTCGTTGGAGGTTCAAACTGGGATGCTGCTACTTCACCTGCGTCGGTCGGCGCTGCTTTCAGTGCCGCGAAAAGTGCCGTCACCACATTCTGAAAAGATGGGTGATCAGGTGTTCTTTACCCCTCTGCGGCACCAGATTGGTTGTTGAAGCTTCAGTTCAATAGATGATACCCAGCATCGACAAGGAGTGGGCCACTTCGTATATTAGAGCTCTTTATTACTTCGATTTCTTCTACCTGTTATAGGTCTTGCTTCAATGGGAGGCACAAGTTTTGCTTGGTTAAACTCAAAGACTTGAATGATTTTCAGAAATAATTAGCCGGTCAGAAGGCTGAAGCTGGCCAATTTGCCCACCACGTCACTTCTTTCTCTATGAGGAAGGTCGCATACCATTTATGGCTCCCGAACCAGTTGTTGCAAAGATGAAGGAAAAGGAAAGTAGGTATCATTTTAAGTAATTAGAGTACAGAGGCGCCTGAAGGCTCAACAGCTAAGATGCATGGTTCAAGGAAGGGAGAACGTAAGGGATCAGAGAGAAGAGCCATAAGAAAAGTCGAGGTGAGTGACTACGTAACTATACAAATATGTATGGAATGCAGGTCGTTCGCTCGTTTGTGGTATGTATGATGCATGATGAATGATAAATCTGCATGAACTGCAAAACGGATGGCTTGGCAACGAATCTAATCGCCAAACAGATAAGGAAGAGGATGAATCCAATATCACAAAGCAGAGAACAACGGCAAAGGTACTATAACCAATGCCTATAGATAACGCCAAGGGCAACCCAAATGAGACAGGAGAGGAGAAAGCATAACAGAAAATCGAACAGAGCACGACGCCAGGATGGGACTAAAATACGCGGTCCTTAGATGACGATCGTGGAATATGGACTACTGTGCAGACGGCACCTTTAGCTATCATGCTTTCATGGGCTCACCTAACGGTGTTGGGCTCCGCAGCTCCGGAGAACCTTTAGCATCACCATTAGGAAGTTTGGTTGTTGGGGGTGACTGGGAATCTGCGAAAAGGTCTTAACCTTAATATTATCCCGAAGAGGATCGCAATGTACGATAAGATTTTTGTACCTTGTTGGGATTCTGGCTCTTGCATATTCGCATCGCCGTCAGCGTCCGTCCCTTTGTTGTCCTTCTGGATATCCTGCTCATACTCATCGAGTTGCGCCCTGAGGTTTTTTGTCGCGTCTGGAGAATCCGGTTCCCCCAGACCAAGTGTTTCAGTGAACACTGACCGCCCACCTGCTGGCTCTTCTTCACTTTCGTCCTCCTCACTCTCGTCGTTGCTGAACATGAGTTGCCCGCTGTCGCTGACAATATTGCCACCAGGTCGGAAAGAAATTCCGTTGTTGGAGATGGTGGTGACTGTTATGCCATATCGTCGAAGGAAATTGTCATCATCGAATGCACCAGCCGGCTCTGCTTCACTCGCTTGCACCCGCTCTCTCTCCCTCGCTTCTCGTGCTTCCTGCCTCTGACGAAAAGTCATGACTCGACTTGCCGAATACAGCTGCGGTGGTGAGGTCGGGGTGCTATATCCATATCCCTTCTTCACCCTGTCTTTGATCCAGGCGTACCATTGCTCCTTTGTACGCCCGTGTGTGATGGCAATGATCATAATAGTCATATTATCGCAACCGATCCCAGCACCTGAGCTAGTATCGGGAGCAAGGCAATGGTCAAAGATCATTTCGCAGATCTCTGTTAACTCTTTGCCATCAGCGACCTCCCGCCGGATAAAATCTACGACCTGTTGCGAAGACAAGCAGTCCCAGATACCTGCAAGACATATCAGTACAACTTTCTTGACCACATGAAAGTGGACCGTACCATCACAGGCCAACACTAGAAATTCGTCTTCGTCTGTGATTTCGTGGCAAGTCACATCAGGATTGGCTGTAATAACTTGCGCCTCTGGGCCAATTGAGTAATTCTTCTTGAACTCGAAGTCTCCAAGGGCGCGTGACAATGCAAGATTGCCTGGATAGTTGTTTAGTCTACCCGAATGATGTCCTGCAAGAAGACGACAAACCATTAACACGGCCATATTCAACGTATCCACCTGCTCTGGTTATGCGCATCCTTTCGACTAAGACATATTAGCTGTCGTCTATTTTTAAACCAGGTTGGCCTTACGGTCATTTGTTGGTTTATGGTCAAAGCTAAGGGGCTCTACCTGCCCTTTGACGGCAATGACAGATCGCGAATCACCAGCATTTGCCTGTAGAAAGTGAGGACGAGGCGAGGAAAAGTGTGTTTTGTACCTACAACATAGATCTTATTATCCCGAGTAAGCAAAGCGGCGACGGCTGTGCAGCCCGACGGATCTCTGGTATGTGCGGGGTCTACGAACAAAGTGAAGGCGTGAGACAAAGAAAAAGAGAAGGGCCAAGGGACCTACTGGCAAGGAGGTCTTCGTCAGTGCCTAGGAATGCTTTCTTGAGGGCAGTTTCATAATCTCCCTGTTGATAGCTCTCTTCGGTCACCAGACGTTTATGCACATTCTGGCCAGCAAATTTAGCGACGGTGGAGCCTGATAGAGCCATTCAGAACAACATCCAGAACAAGAAAAAGACAACACACCGCCATGACCATCGTACACAGCGAAGAAAGCATTACTCTTCTCATCATTACCATCCAGATCCAGGACTGCAGCATGAGCATCCTCCATCGCTATATCACAGAGTAAGACCAGAAGGTTGGTGATATGCTCCTACGGAGGGGTATGACTCACTGATCCTCCACCCCTGCATCTCAGAGATCGCAAAGAAAAATCGGTCATTTGCACCGGTCTCAGAGGTTTTCTTCGTAGCTAGACATGAGGCATGAGTGTCCGTATTATGGGATTGCATAGTCAATGCAGACCAGGTACTGAAAGTGTTTGACCCTACACGAAAAATTTCTGAGAAAGGTGACAAGAATAAATGAAAGGGAGTCATACCATCGTGTATAAGCAGCAGGTGAGGAAGAGGTGGTATAACGAGACCGACAGCGACGAGCGCTTGTCTATAAGGAAGAGAAGGACTGATAGGTCGGTCTTGAGACAAAGAAAGCAAAAAACGAGGCGGTCGTGTGTAGGTGTTGGTGGTGCCCTAAGCCCGCGTACATGCAGCACAGCTGAGATTGCATCACAGTTCCACTATTTGCCGCTATTTGCACTCCATTCCCGGAAAATTGCTTGTACAAAACTCCATCTACGCTACTGCGCTTTGTCCCTTCCGCACTTCCTGTCTCTCTTTCAGCAGCTGTTCGCTGTACTGGCGCGGATTCACAGCCTCGAACACCTCGTTGATCTCCTCCAGGGTGAACCCTTTCGTCTCCACAAGGACAAAGTACATCACGATAACCTCGAAGACATCCCAAATTAAGAAGATCAGGTAAACTACCCCGGGCCAATTTAGATCGAGTGTGAAAGATAAGATGGCCGAAGAATTTCGTACCTTTCCAACCGATCTTCTGCAGGGCAACAGGGAGACTACATATAAGGATCAATTCCATCAGTTCCGTTCTGCATGTATGTTCCTCAGCAAGCTATCAAGCCGACGTACCCAAATGTGTTGATCAACGTCGCAATTTGAGAAACTATGCCTAGGAAGGCAAGACCCTTGGCGCGCGCTTGGTAACTGAGCACCTCTGCTGGATATAGTGCTTGCCTGTCAGAAACTGTCAGACAGCCTTCTCCGTATCCTTGGCAAATCCTTACATAGGTGTCCATCCGAACGAGAAGACTACCATGAAGAGGTAAATAAATGTGATCCCGGCATTTGATCTCGCCGCGCTCCCGAAGCTGCTCAATAGCCCGGTCACGATGGCCAGTATAGCTACCATGACAGAGGTTGCGACAAGGAGGATCCTTCTTCGTCCGAAACGGTCGATTGTCGCTGATCCCTGGATTTGTGGATGAGAGCGTCAATACCTTCCTCCCGAAAGCAGTCTGGGACCTACCGCCAGGGCCCCCATGCTGTTGATCCAGTGAGAGCCAGCAAATTTGAGAGAATTGATGGACTTACTATGAGGTTATGCTGTTCACAAAATTCAAAGTAAGCTGTCGACTTTGTGACGTGATCCCAGCATCCTTCAGCAGGATCGGCAAAAAATAGGTGATAAGTCCGTTGCCACTTAATTGACCTATCACACCACGGATTCAGGTGGTGCAAACTCTCCTGTTATTGGAGGTCTTACCAAAGGTTCCTGTCAAGCAAACCCGTCGGTAATTACTTCAGGCAAAAGAAGGCACGAGAAAGATTCACCAATTAAAATGACCATGTACGCTCTGTACCTATCTGCACGGGTAGTAAACAAAGGCCTGAAGTCCCACCACCTCTCTGAAATAGCAGAAGCGCTTAATCATAACACAGATAGGAAAGTGGGCGCTTAACGTACTGTCGGCACCATCAATCTGGATCTTCTCCTCGATCTCCCTCATTTCCAGGTCCACGAGGGGTGATCTGACGTCATTTGTGCTGCTATGGAACCTGGCAAGAATCTCGCGTGCTCTATCAGCTCTGCCGATGCTATAAAGCCACCGGGGACTTATCGGAAGGTCGATTAAGAATGTTTTTGGCGGGGGAGAAAAGGCTTACGACTCGGGGCAAAGGAAGACGAAAGACACGTTGATAGCTGCTGGTACGAGCTAAGTAGAACGTCAGAATGCAGTAAAAAAATTTGACGATGGGATAGCTCACCTGAATATACAGAGGTAATCGCCAGGACAAATCGCTTGCGAAATTCCCTGTGGAAACCATCATGCCCGTTGCAGTGATTTGGCCAACATAATAGCTGTGGGTTTGTCCAGCTAATCAGCATGGTGGTCAAGTTTATCCAGAAAATAGAACGGAATTACAAAGAATTCAGGAAACCAAGATAGGCACCGCGTGAATGAGCAGGAGCCATCTCGGCGAGATAGGACTTCGCAGATGCCCCAGCACAAGTCGACCCAAGTCCTGCAGATCCTTTGCTTAAGCCAAAACAATGCTACCTCCGGCCGGCTTACCAGTGAGAAGGCGGCCTCCTAGGAACATCCCTTTATTCTTTGCGGTGGCCGTAATGAGAGCCCCAATTCTGCATGTGCAGTTGTAAGGCCAGGGACCAATAGGAAAACTATCAATCAGTTTGACGTACACGAGAACCGCATTGCCGAAGAACATGGAAAATCGGCGGCCAAACTTATCAGGAAAATAAGCTGCCTTTTCTGTCAACATCACGTCTGAAAATCACGAAGCCCACCTACCAGCTGGAACCGTGCCGCTATAATTAAAGGTAATAGATATTCAACATTCGAATTAGCTATTGAGAAGATGATTTCATACCAGATAGAACCACTGGAATAAGCCGAGAAATCAGTGCTAACCGAATTGGCAGAAGATAGAAGAAGTACATCGTATAAATCCCAAAGACGATGCTGATTAGACTGGAATGAGATACCGTCAAATAACGTAGAAAGCATGTCATATTACCTCGTCTTACTACCGACACCGGTCATACCGAAGTAATCTTGGTATTGCTTCATGCTATTGATACCGCCCATGACCTAGAGAGCCCGGTGTCAAACAAGTTGCGACAGTTCGCGCAAAATACGCACAGTTCCGTCGAAACCACTGTCACCAGAGCAGCAGCAAATCACGAAAGTGATGAGATACATCTAAACCTATTGAGAAACAGGGCTTGAAGATTATGCGCAAGCACCCTAACCTGGATCGCTGCCCAGCTGAACCTCTTCACCCCAGGATCAACCTTCAACGCTGCTTCTAAAGCAATCTGCCTCTCCATCGGAGTCTGTGGGACGATTTCGATTTTCTCTTCATGTTCCTTGACGTCGAGTTCTTCAATCGAAGAGCGAAACCGAGAATCGTGCTGTGCGCTACTCCCCATGATCAGTATCAGTTGACGAAGGGTGCACAACGATAGGTCTTCTCAGTGAGGAGCTTATTAACCCAGACTCGATCTTGCAGAAGCAGCCGTATCACGTTTGCGCTCCATAGCGATAGCAATGACCTCCAGCCAAGCCCGGCCGGTAACCCATTATGTCCATAGTTCTGATGGCAATGGGGTTCACCTCAAGGACCAAAGCCAAAAGAGCAGCAAGTCGGCTGGGACGCGGCGCGCTGTGACGGGACGTGGAGACAAGAAGCATTCGTAGTAATGATAATTTTAGGCTTAGCATCATCAGCTGACTCCGTACGGTCTGGGGAAGCCAGTGAGAAGCAACCCCATGCAGGATTGAACGGCAGAGACTAGAATAGTAGGCCACGAGCAGGGCGGGAGTGGCTAGCCAAGTGGGCGGACCGAATCACAAGGGAGTCGGGGACATTGTGATGTATTGTGCTATGATGCCATTGACTTTGAGCTGCCCAATAAGCGCCCGTGATGATCGTCGGTGCCGCTTTAGGCTCTTCCTTGGCAAATGGCGGAAGGGTCTTGTCGTCGCTCAGGTCGACGTTCGCGGACCTCTGTAAACAGGGCATTGCAAGTCAACGATTATTCATACCTTCCCATGTCAGAGAGTCCCTAGCCGGGCCGCACCAGCTTGGTCCCTCGAACGTAAGTAATTCGACCTCGAGGCAGGAAGCTATCGCCACATTCTCACCGAAAGCTTCATGGGAGAAGGTCTGATGACAGTGGACCCTCAGGAGAGCGCAGATTTTAACCGAAATTAGTGAGCGGCATGGTACCAAGAGTGTGGTCTGCTCTGAGTTGTCCTCGGCTCTCCTGATGACCGTGGACGGGACGGAGTGCATCGATGTTGGTACAAAACCGGGTAAATCGAAGTTATGTCTATATCGGCAGCGATATCCTGACAAATTGAGCAAGGCAAGCTAGGTAAGTCTAGTGCGACATTAGAAATGGGGTCATGAAAGCTACACCTTATCTGTTATCGTCCTTATCAGCTTGTTATCTGCCTGCTTAATTTACTGACGCTGCGAGCCCATCGCAAGGCAACTGACAGAAAAAGAAAAAGGACCAGATAAGATTGTGTACACCATGAGGAGAAATGACCAAGGCGATGAAAGGCTGAAGAAAACCAACATTATTTCGAGGTCAATGCGACTCCGGAGCTTTTTGTTTACCGGCGAACATCTCCGCTGGCTCGCTGACTTCGAAACGCAGACTCTTCGGTACCTCACCCATTGGAGCGATAGCAAAGTCCAGCAAAGCAATCGATCTGATGTATGAGTTGCGATACCTTGCTGTACAGTGTTATGTGTTCAGTAAAGCGACAACGCCTTCGTAGGCAGAGTGCTGCAAGGATAGAAGCAAAATTTGTGGCACACGACAAGAAATGCAAATAGGGGAGGCGTGTAAGGGGCGGACGCCAAACAGGGCATTCGGATGATCGGACGCCTAATTAGGATGTGATCGGTGAACGGGAATCATCAAAGTGGCGATGTGGTTCGGGAGAGTTTCCAACGGTTTCCAATCCAGCCTTGGCAGGACAGTCATAAATTCCTCCGAAACGCCACGAGCATGGCTCTGCTATCTTTTGCTATCCACCATTTTCGTTTATTCTTTCTCGTCTTACACCCGCTATCCTCAATAACTCGTCGCGTTTGCTGTGGGTGACCTTCAGGAGCCTTGTCGTGTGACCGTATAAGCGCATCCAGGGCGTCCGCTTAAAACTTCTACTTGTCCATATGTGAGTCCTCGGAAGCCCTTTACCTATCCCAGTAATCTGATAGAACCTTAAAAGCTCAGATGAGAATCTAGGGTTCGCTGGTACTTAAAAACCTCGAACTGCTTTTGAATCCGCCCATGGCTACCCTCTCTACAGCTACCCAGGTGAGTAACTCTTCTCTCGACCTCGTCGTGACCGGCTGAAAGTCGCCTTGAACTGAAGTTCCCTCTGCCTGAGCAAGCGCTCAAACGCCCTCGAACAAGAACGCGTACCTACTCGCTGGTCTCGGTTGCTTCTCGCGTCTCACAAAACTCTGTCTTTGAAATACCAAGAGCGCAGTCCACTTCCCAAGTACCAGACACCCATGACGCATACGGCTCTTTCATACCCGTTCGTTCCGCTACATCGTCATTGAAAGACTTCATCTCCAGCTACTCCTCCTTTACCACACATCGACCACTGAAAAAACGCAGGAAGGTAACCTTCGCCTTTGAACACCCCACGACTGCGAACGACTCGGATTCGGACGAATCACCGTCGCCAGGCTCGCCATATATCACACGTTCTTCCTATGCTTCGCCCCCTTCTCCAACGTCATCGTCATCATCCATACGTTCTGCTCCTAATGTTGGAACAGATCTCCACCCAATTCTTGCGAAGCTCGAGCGACAGTCGAAGTTCTGCACACAGGTCACCCGGTGTACGACCTGTGGCAAAGAAGGGACTGATTTCCCTAGTTGTGCTAAATGTGGGGCCAAGTGGTGTTCCAGACCTTGCCGCTTGGTGGGTGGAAAGCGGCACGTATGTTGAAGTTGCGGCGTCTTCTGTGAAGTCTCTTGGGTTCATGTCGGATTATTACCTCTTTGCTTTCGTGCATTTGCATTTGCTTCGTCGATTACCCGCTGTCAAATTCCGCACACCATTTACCGATTTTCTTGGATCACAATACCACATCATTCTTCTTTCATAGAACCAGTGTAGCCTAAAGTACTTAATTTTCACAGACTGTCAAAATCTAAGTTCTGTTAAAACCAAGCACATGACTATGAAAACTTGATCTTTGTCCCTTGACTGGGGACAATTCCAACGCTTTCTTTCTCTTTCAACTTTCGTTTGGCTTCCCAGGATGGATGCAAAGGTTTCTCTGCATGCTTGTCGGCCTTTGGGCCCGAGGACTTGACGGGTTTATTGGTGGCAGGGCGACCAGAGCGGCTACCCCATCCAGCGTCAATTGGCTGCTGTAAAGCGGCGGGCTTGGTTCCCTTGTTCTGAACGGATGGAACTTGAGGGTCACGCGAATGAATAGCGTTCGCGCCTGTGTTAATAACAGTCGTACGACCCTTATTTCGACGTAATTGTGCAGCGGCGAGGTCTGCTGCTTCCTTTTTCTTGTGGTTAGCGTTTCGACCAAATTTCTTCTCCCATATACTAGACAAATTAAGCGAGTCATATGTCAATTCAAAAGAACCGGAAATACATTTGACCGACTTACGCTCTTCGCGCCCGCTGCCCTCGTCGATTTTTCCTCGGCAAGTCTGCCGCTTTGCCTTCCGTCTCGCTCCAGTCAGATTCATCAGAACCTCGTATGAAGCCCACTGAGAGGGATGGTAGGAAGGTCGACTCTGATTTTGATGAGGAACCCTTCGGCACAGTAGATTCTGGTGCTTTCGCCTTCTTCTTGACGGGCTGCACCTTCAGATCCTCATTGTCGCTTTCAGACTCGTCACCTGATTCAGACGCGTCGTCATCATCGCTATCAGACTCTTCATCTTCGCCGTCGATGGAACCAGATTCCCAGCCGTCGGCCCCTGCATTACCGTCATCGATGCTGCCAGACTCCCAACCCGCGTCGTCCTCAGCAGCATCAGAGTGTTCTTCAGTAACCTCCAGGGAAGTCAGTCGCAGCTTTTCGCTTGGGGTATTCTTAGAAGTCTTCTGTGGTTTGGAAGATTTGGCTTCCGAATGCAATTCCGCAATAGGTTCGGTGCTTTTCTCTCTCTGCTTGAGAGCAGGATTGAGAAGAATCTTGATGGCAGTCATAGATGTCGTGACTTGTGCCGCTAGAATTTTGGAACTGAGTAGCCGACTCTGTATTCTAGCCATAGTTGACCCAGGTTCTGCAAGCACGATTAGGTTATTCTCGAGTTCCTTTGAAATGGCGTTTTTGACGTCTTCATGGTCACGGAGAGCATGATCCTTAAGAAGTTTACTCCTGAATGCAGTGTTTCCAACAGCATCGTGATCTATTTCCTTTTCATAGTACATCAGAAGCGACGAAGCAAAGCGAGCAGTTATTGGACTCACCTTGAGTGCTACCAATTCTCCTTCTAGGCCTTCAATGGCTTTGTCCTTATCGTCCTTCTGACTGACGTCAACGATGAGAACATCAATAGGATCCCTCACCAGCTAAGAACAGACTCATACCGAACACTCTTCAGTCTCTTGACGACTTTTTGAGTTTCGAAGATCCTGGCTTTTTTAGCAGCTTTGTGAACTTCTCTTTTCTCATGATGCTTTGCTTATGTCGTCAGAGAGCTTATACCGTGCACGGAATACCGTACATACAAGTTTCCCTACAATCCTTACACTTAATTCCTGGCGGTACAGTTCAGCGAAAAGCAATAGATCATTAGGCCGGTTTATTCACCTCTTCTGGGGGTTCATATCTCTTCCTCTTCAAAGGACGCTTCCCACTATTGTTAGGGTCCATGCAGGTGGGTATGGCGTGTATCGAGGGAATATGATGTGGGATAGGAAGACCAAGGGGACTGGTTACTGGATGTTTGCAAGCGCGCAAATGCAGCAGAAGCGGGCCGGCTTTTTGTTGCTCAGTACCGTCAGAGACAAAGATGACCACATAACGCGAAACTTTACAAGCGCGTGCCTCGCGGTCACGTCTCTACGATTGATCACAAGGTGGTCTCCGAACCGTCGACTCAGAGCGGGAGCCGAAATCCTCTCCTGTGATCCAGACTCCTCTGCAACGATCTGCCGCAGGAAGCAAATTCAATCCTGAAAAGCCCTCGATGGAAGACAAAGTGCACGAGAGAAAGTATTATGGGACTTATGAACGCTTGGACGAATTGAAGAAGGCGCAAGAAAGCCTTCTGAGTTTTGATCTACTTGCAGAACCTCAGGAAGGAGAGTCTGAATTTGAGAGTACGACTTTTCAAAGGTTTTCAACTGAGGTTGGTATCTTACACCTTTGGACGATGGCGACCTGACCTTGACAACACCAGTAGCTTGATGAATACCAAGAGCAAGCATATCTCCTGGATCCTTATCTCGAAGGCTTGGTAGCACCTGTCGTCGAGAAATTGAAGACCTACGTGAATGCTTGCATCGCGGACCCAACCCTGCAGGGCAACGTTTGGAGGGTCGACCGTGTTGCTTCCATGCTATATCGTTATGTCAAATCTCGCGGATACAAAACGATCAGTCAGTCTTCACAGTGGATTTCATAGAAAACTGAGTTGAGGAGCCATAGTCAGGTTCTTTCCCCATGAAATCGCCGATCTGTCAATCGCCTTGGAGTTCACGCAAATCCCCAATGGAATCATGCAGGATCGTTGGCATTGGGCTGTGAGATATGTGATGCTGTTATGGCTCTATATCATCTGTCTTATACCCTTCGACTTATCCCAATTTGATGAGCCCGACAATAAAGGCCACACTGCTCGCACGCTCGAAGCCACGGCAAAGTCTTATCTGGGAGCTGCTGGACTGGAACGAGAGGCTGCTGCCTTGCTATTAGCGCGTTTATATGTCAGGTATGCAGTCAAGAATATCTTCAATTTGCATGCGCAGACTTTTGGCAGGAAGGACACGGCTTCAGGATTCCATGACTTCTGTGAAAGCACACTTGCCTTTCTGCAGAATGATAAAACCGATCCGTTCAAGGTGTGTGTCATTGAATTGTCAAGTGTCAATTCATACAAATCTTCAACACATCATGTCCATCAGGCGATCGGTCTACTACGTGTATTATGCGAAGTTACGAAATCCGGTTCAGTCGACCAAGTACAGGACGAGCTACCTACTCTTCTATCAATATCCCGTGTTGTCCAACAATCAACCTATTCCAGTAATAATGTCATCCGAAAGTCAAGGACCAAACTGATATCGAGGGTCGGTTTACGACTTCTACCTACCTCCTCTGCCAGTACCAAACGAAGAGGTAGGCCTGCCCTCTTGGCTTTCGGGCTCAGCTAAACAGTTCATAGTTCGCACATTAAATGCCGATGACACGTTAACCATAGAGGATGATATTCAGGAAGATATCGATGTCCCTTCCGAAATAGAGGATATCTTGGAGCAGATATTTGAAATCCTTCAGGATACCGTGTGTTCTTCCACGATTCGCTCGTCGACAGGATCTCATTCTTCTTACTTGTAGGACACCATAGTTCGGTGGTCCGCCGCCAAAGGAGTAGCAAGAATTGCTCAACGTCTCCCTAAAGACTTCTGTGGCCAGGTTATCGAGACAGTAATGGGACTCTTTGAAATACATTCCACAACTGCAGCCAGTCTTTATGACCTTCCTGCTGTCGCTGAGGCCACGTGGCACGGTGCATGCTTGGCGTGCGCTGAGCTGGCTCGGCGAAGTCTTGTGGAACGCGAACACCTTCCTCAACTAATCGGATGGCTTTCGAAGGTATATGAATATCTTTTCCCGAATCCCCGATTATCCTAAAATGAGATCAATCAGGCACTCTATTTCGACCTAAGGAAAGGTGCTCATTCAATCGGCTCGAATGTCCGCGATGCTGCAGCATACGTCCTCTGGGCGCTTGCGAGAACTCAGGATCAGTCGGCGTTGGTACCGCACGCAACTAATTTGGCACAACGCCTGACTGCTGTCGCACTTTATGATCGGGAGGTTCACATTCGTCGTGCTGCTAGTGCAGCATTTCAAGAGCATGTCGGGCGGACGGTAAACCTCTGGGTCATTATTTTCCTCGCTGTGAGACTCATTCAAACAAATGCAGAGCTTATTTCCTCATGGTATTGACGTACTGGGTAAAACGGATTTCTATGCAGTGAGCATACGCAAGCATGCATTTCTTGTTGCTGCTCCTCAGGTTGCGGTGTAAGCTTTTCAGCAGAGCTTCATTTTGATTCCCGGCGCACTTATTACGTCCCGCACTTCCTAGGCACCCTGAATACCGTGACTTCCTCGTCGACCATATTCTGGACGTAGTGCTACGGCATTGGGATCAATCAATGAGAGAACTCGGCTCACAATCTCTGCGATTAATATGTTCTCATGACCTGGACGACCTTGCCCCTCGTGCCCTTGGAAAATATGTGGGCCCTTCCCTCACCTCTTGGAGCACTGCGCCTGAAGATCATACCAGATACCACTCCTCGAGTCACTTGATACTAGTGATATACACGGAGCCCTTTCAGGTCTTAGTGAGATCGCGATTGCCTATAAGGAAAGAGGTGGCGATCCTTCTAGACTACAAGACAACCTCCGCAACGTGAGCAGTCTATCTTGGCTGTCACATTATACTGACCCTCTCCCTCGGTAATCAAGACTTTTAAGCTTCTGAACTTTGTCAATGAGAAGCACCTAACGACAACTCGTAATGATCTCGTCGTTGCTGCTGCATGTCGTCTGATCGCCAATTCTATCACTGTCACTGAAATCAACCTCGGAGCCCGGTCTTCCGTCCCTGGTTGGAAGAAAATAGTCGAAATTGGTTTGAAGCACCGATCGGAGACTGTGCAGGAAGCTGCTGCAGGCGCCATGTCGACGATAAGCCATCTCACAGACTATTCTACGGACATCACTAGATGAGTCTTCAGTCAAATTCTATTTTGACTATGGATTTACCCTGCTTTCAAGCTGATGGCAGAGCTGAAAAGAGGTTCGCCTATCATGCAACAAAGCCTAAGCCGTTTGCTGAGCGCAATCGACTACACTACACATGTGAAGATTTTGCCGCAAGCCATTCAGTACCTGCTTGACTCCGTCAGACCAGGGGTGAGAATGAATCCAGAGAGAGTTGTACGATGTGTTATTAATAACTTTTCAGTCCAAAGCAAGCATTGAGACACGGCGTATATGCTTTCAGGCAATACCATCCATATTGAATCTCATTTCGCCTAGACTGCCTGAAGGTAGGTCATTCGTATTCCGACAAAGACGACCAGCTCATTCCTCTCGAGTCTTGTCAAGTGATACAGTGAGAACCCTTGTTGATGCCTTATTGAGCGGCCTGGACGACTATACCATTGACGAACGTGGGGACGTCGGCTCATGGATTAGAATCGCATGCATACAAGGGCTTGCGACCATTTCCGAACTTTTCTTCGGCATCGCCCAGTCTATTTCCGACTTCGAAAGCTACTTCCCACCTCAAACATTTCGTGCTATCGCTGCTGGGTTGCTCAAACAAGGGGTTGAACGACTCGACAATGTGCGACAGACAGCAGGCACATGCTTTACGAGACTTCTCAAGGTACCCCTGCCAAACATTAGCGAGGCAGATCGATGGCTTTTGCCTTCACTGCCGTTACTCAACGAATTGTTCCTGTGGGTCATTTGGATAGATCTTGAGAACGCCGATGGCTTACTCTGTTGCTTCTTACTAGGGAACCTGATCAGCCGGGATGGAACGATGGACCCTGGTTATTTCCTCGTGCTATGCGCCTTTTGGAGGTGGCCGAGTATCGCAAGCAGGTACTAGCTGGGATGGTGATCAGTATAGGGAGCAAAACAGACAGCACCGTGAGATCCCGTTCCATGACCTAGTGAGATTGAGTATTGATTCATTTTCTTCATAGCGGAAACCTGTGGCTTCCAGCCTTGTCAAGTTCGCACAGGGATTACCTGTCGTACACGACATTACTTACTCTCTACTCCAACTAGTCGACGATTTGATGACCCACGCCAAGTCTAATATGACATCTAATGCTGTCGTTGTACCTGTTTTCCAAACTTTCACGATCCTACTTGAGGCGGACGTCCTTCGGCAACTTCCTGATGAAGCATCCGGACTACAGAGGTCAGTTTAATAGTCTTCTATTCATGCTAGAAGTCCTTATTATCATTTCTAGTCTGAAAGCATTGGCCCATCTATCTTCCAGAAATGTTGACAGATTGAAGAGCGTCCAAAGAATTTATGAATCCATGAAAATGTACGACCTCTAGCCAATTTTCATTGATATTGGTCAATTCGACGACTGACCCCATTTCGCAGATTTGTCAACCTCCTGACGTTCGAGCAAATTAGAAATGAAAAGGTTTCTCTTCTAGTTGACTTCCTGGGACATTCATTCCCAAAGGTAAGCGACCAATCCTTCTATTCAGAAAAGCGTATTGATGCATCTGTCTACAGGTAAGGTCGGAAACGGCCGAGTATTTATACGTGGTTCTTCAAAGTGCCGACTTGGGATTCGAAACCGACGCGGTTGAAGATATCTTGCTCGAGACCGAGTGGTGTGTCCTCTCTGGTTATACTTGTCTTAGCCTTCGTTCATACTACGTCACAAATAGGTCTACTCTTGACAAGGAAGCAGCTCAGGCGGCGGCGAGTGAAGTTGTTCAGCATTTCCGATCTTAGCGCTTCATATCGTCTCTCTCTCTTTTATTTCGTACGCGTAGCATATACCATATCCACCAATAAACATGGAACCTCCCTAGGACAGACCCTAGACGCCCTATTTCTGGCGTGGGAATATGTGGCAGGGATGACCGGGCCAAGATGAGATCAGGAGCTTTGCTTCCACTTACAGCCTCTTCTCGTTTGCGTTGGGGGCACGCGTTCTCTAGTATCTACATCTCTCGTAATCGTTCAGAAGGACGTTCCTCGTACCCTCCTGCAGAGTTCTGATCTTTGATCACGAATAATCGAAAGCGTTCCTCCGAGAACCATGACGAACGCCCGGCTTAGCGACAGGGAGCTGGCGAATATCAACGCCGCAGCTGTGACCCAGGAATACCGCATAAAGCCTCATCTAGGTGCGTTTCCAATGTGTCGGTAGGGTCCGAATAAGTCTCGACGCCTTCCTAGACTATCGAACCGTATCAGCCATTAACGGGTGAATACCTGCTGTATGCATTCATTTGGGAGACTTTTGACTCACTGATCACAGCCCTCTGGTCGTCTTGGATAATGTGAAGGTATGTGGAAGCATTACACCATTATGACATTCGCCATGGAGCTCACTCTGGTCTACTTTAGTTCCCGTCGTACAATGAGATCGTTCAGCTTACTCTGCCAGACGGCACAAAGCGAGGTGGTCAAGTCCTCGAGGTGCAGGGCAAGAAGGCCATCGTGCAGGTGTTCGAAGGAACCTCTGGCGTGGACGTCAAGGCTACTCATGTCGAGTTCACAGGGAGTAGCATGAAGCTCCCTGTTGCGGAGGATATGTTGGGGCGTATTTTCAATGGTTCTGGAAACCCTATCGACAACGGTCCGAAAGTATTTGCGGAAGATTATCTCGACATTAATGGTACGTTCACAGCATTTTAATATACAGCTTATTTTCTCACCCGAGTCCCGTTGCTTGGGTACTAGGCTCGCCAATTAATCCCTATTCTCGAATTTACCCTGAAGAAATGATTCAGACGGGTATCTCTACTATCGACACTATGAATTCCATTGCTCGTGGCCAAAAGATCCCAATTTTCTCGGCTGCAGGTTTACCCCACAATGAGGTACATTGCAGGCATTTGAAAAAAAGTTTTGTCTTTCTCATAATTTGCAGATTGCTGCGCAAATTGTCCGTCAAGCAGGTCTTGTGAAGAGGCCCACAAAAGACGTGCATGATGGTCATGAAGACAACTTCTCGGTCGTTTTTGCTGCTATGGGTGTTAATATGGAAACTGCTCGCTTCTTCAAGGAGGATTTCGAGTCGAATGGAAGTCTCGATCGGGTTACACTTTTCCTGAACCTCGCAAATGATCCCACCATCGAACGTATCATTACACCACGTCTCGCACTGACAACTGCGGAATACTATGCCTACCAACTGGAGAAACACGTCTTGGTCATCCTGACCGATATGTCCTCGTAT
This sequence comes from Gymnopilus dilepis, assembly GCA_002938385.1. Lineage (NCBI taxonomy): Eukaryota > Fungi > Basidiomycota > Agaricomycetes > Agaricales > Galerinaceae > Gymnopilus > Gymnopilus dilepis. The sequence continues at coordinate 25,731 of NHYE01000001.1, forward strand.
GCAGATGCCTTGCGTGAGGTGAGTGTTGCAGCTCCTAAGATTTGAGGACGCCACTGAGATTGCGTACTATTCTAGGTATCTGCCGCCCGTGAAGAAGTGCCAGGACGACGTGGATATCCGGGTTACATGTACACAGATTTATCAACGATCTATGAACGTGCTGGGCGTGTCCAAGGCAGGAATGGTTCTATTACCCAGATTCCCATTTTGACAATGCCAAACGACGGCAAGTTACGGTGTTAGATGAAGAGAGTCCCACATTACTGACGGTCTTGTTTTGGCCTTCTTTAGATATTACTCATCCCATTCCTGATTTAACTGGGTACATTACGGAGGGCCAAATCTTTGTTGACAGACAATTACACAACAGGCAGATATACCCCCCTATCAATGTTCTTCCGTCCTTGTCGCGTCTCATGAAGAGCGCCATCGGGGAGAAGTTGACGAGGAAGGACCATGGTGACGTGTCAAATCAACTGGTTCGTCTCATATACTGTTGATATCGACGCTGGCGGTATGAACGCTAACAATGACCATTAATTTGGTGCTTCGGTCCTTCTAGTATGCCAAATACGCCATTGGACGTGACGCGGCGGCAATGAAAGCAGTTGTTGGAGAAGAGGCACTGTCTTCGGAAGATAAATTGGCGCTGGAGTTCCTCGACAAGTTTGAGCACCAGTTTGTTGGACAAGGTGATTGGCAGTTGGTGGTAAATCCGATCTGAGACTAAAGAGACTATTCCAGGGGCGTATGAATCGCGGACGATCTTCGAGTCGCTAGATCTGGCGTGGTCGCTCCTGCGCATCTTCCCCAAGGAACAGCTGAATCGGATCAATCCCAAGATTATAGCAGAATTTTACGGCCGAAAGGCGACCAAGAAAGCAACCTCCGGAGCCGAGGGTGAAGAGGAGGAGAAGTTGATACAGATATGAGATTATGACAAGTGACGACATTTTTTCTGAAGGCGAACATTTTAGTATGAGCACTAGTAGACAGTACAAGATTTGATGATTTCATTTGAGGATGTCATGGAACGTGGGACGAGACATGTCGGTAGCGAGAGGGTTGCGGCAGAGGCGACGGCAGAGCAGAGAGCATGGGGTAAATGTGGACAATAAGCCGGGGCCTCTTGGTGTGGGCCGGAAGGGACAAATTGCAAGTCGGAGGTACCACGGTCATCTCCGCAAAGGGAGTCGCTCCTCGTTGCAGTTGGACATAATGGGCATAATCTCGGTTTTCTGTGTCTGACCGTGTGCAGCAGGCTTTTTGCATGCAATTTCCTGATGGCCACACGCCTTGTCTTGCAGTCCATTCTTGGGAATCCACCATGTGTCCACGCGCATATATACACACACCCGGGCCCTCCCCGTCCTTCTCCTCTCGCCCATGGATGACCTAGCCCACCGCAAGCGCAAGCAGGACAACGACGACCGCCAGGACTCTGCCGCCGCCGAGGTCGCAGAGCGTCGCAGCACAGCGGACTCGACAGCAGCACCGTCGTCCAATGCCCCCAGACGCCCCCGTCTGGCTGAGACAACAGGCGAAGCGATGTGGACGTCCCCCTCTTCGCCACAGGTCTCCAGTCCCCTCTCAGCCGCCCCCGTCGTCCTCAACAACGCTTCGTCCACCAAGCGACCCCGCATAGACACCCAGGATGCGACCCTCCGCAAACGACCCCTTCCGCGCAGGGCATCGCCTATCAACACGCCCCTCACGGCCGTCCGACAGGGAAGCGACATTGAGGACATCGGCATCGTCTCCACTGCAGATCCGGGGCCTTCTTCAGGCTCGCTTCTGCGCGAACGGGGCCCGCACGTACTCGACCAGCGCGGGCTGACCCTGCTGCAATGTCCTGTCGATCTCAGCTCGCCGCATATACCCTCCATGAAACCCCTCATCAACCGGTCGACGCTGAAGGAGCTGGAGCTGGACATTATTCTGCGAAACCCAGTCATTCGTGCGTGGCGCGCTCTTTCGCTCCTTCCGCAGCTCTCTAATTATATTTGTTTCAGGCCACGACTTATTATTCGACCCAGGGCTCCAATTCCGACCGCGACGCAAGCGGGAAACGACAGAAAAATACTGGAACGCCGTCTGGGAGGAGATTCAGACCAGCTGTACTTGCGTGACTCTTGACACCAAGGGTAATCTTCGTCCAAAGGACTGCATATGCGCACGATGTCCGGAGTCCTTACCGCATCCTGTCATGCAGACTGTCGAAAATCCTGGCGTATACACCATTCGCATGCCTTCCCGCATTCCAGCCCTCCTGACAGAATTTATCGAAGTCATGGTCTATGTCATTCAGCCTCTCAACAACACGAACATTTACACCGACCCCAACGCCATCCGGGAACAAGCGCAAGAGCATTCTCAGCATGCCGCGTACCTGCGTTCCATTTTCGACGTCGCGTTGATCGAGCAAGAGCTGAAGCACAAAGTGTTTGACCCTTCAGGCTTGTTCTTCCATATTGGTGAGACGCTGAAGCACCACTGTGCGCCGATGAGGGACCGTGCGGTGGAGGAGATGGTCCAGGTAGCTCAAAAGCCGGGTCCGGAGGCCTTCAAGGCCGTCAGGATGTGCTTGGAGTTGTTGGAACTCATGAAACTGGTGGGCCTCTTCGATATATGCTGATTATATGCGCATATACTCACCTTTTTTCCACTATAGGACATCGCAAACCACCAACTGACGCAGCTGCGACCATGGTTATTGCGAAACACTGGCGTTTTCGAAGTCAAGGCTTTCAAACTTCGCTTCGGTGGAGACGCCTCTTTACACAACACGCGAGAGTGGCTTCATACCGCGCATGACTCCTTGCTTGCGAGACGACAACCAATATTTCATCCTTCATGGCCGAACGGCTCTCTGAAATATTCCGAGCTGACGCGGAATCAGCAAATATACCTTTCTTCCCTCAAGGGTGTCGTCGACATCGTGTTTGATAGCCAAAATTTATCATCACCGCCTTCCGCTAATAACTCCCCACCAGCGTCGCCTGTATCACCTACGTCTGCAACGTCACCGACATCTTCGCCGCTCATTACCGTTCCTGAGACCCTTTACTTAGACAAATCTCGTATCTCTCACCTTAGTTCAGACGCTGTCGACGCCACTGCTCTTTATATGTTCCTTCTTCTCTTCCGCCAACTTGTCTTCTCCGATGCCCCAGAGTCCCCCACGTCAAGCCTCAAAATCAGCCCCAGCGACATGACGAGGCTCAAACGAGAAATTCGGGACATCGGTCCTTCGTCCCTGGGAACGTGTTTCTTGGCCCCTGATATTGACCAGGCAAGCCAGGAATACAAGGACTGGCAGGACCGCCGAAACGCGAAACAGGACCTCGTGCTGCAGGTTGCGAAGAGGGCGTCTGATATCAGGAACGGCGTGTCTTCATCTGAGAATGTGGGCGGCGCTCCTGATTCTTCTCTTCTGAGCCTGGCTCAACGGTGGGCGGATGTGCATATGCAGCCTGGGTCCTCTCTGAGCGTGTTCCTGCTGCACCGTATGCGAGACGCGGTGTTCGACGCGGTGGTCTGCCTTGCCTATCCTGGACGCGAGGCTGCTGCGCGTGCAGGCAAATCTCTATGCGTCGACCTCTCCTCCTCCGGTGGTACTCTTTCCGATGCCCAGGTGCAGCCTGCACAAGCTGCAGGTATGGAGTCATTGACGGACGAAATCCGCCGATTGGCTGAAAAGATTGCGCGCCTTGCGCTCATCCATCTCAATACGCATCTCCCTCTCTACGAAAGCGAGGGCTTTTTTTCGAATCGGGTAGCTTGAGCAGTTTTTTCTGGGTCTTCTTTGCCTCTCCACCATTCGCTCTCACACATACAATCCACAGAACTTCGAGTTCCACTTGCGAAACGCCGTTTACCTCTCTCTCTCCCTCCTTCACTTTCGCAACCCCACGCCACGCATTTACATTAATAATGACTGTTCTTTTCCAGCATTGTGCACTTCTTCCCAAAATTTTTCTTCGATACCCTCCGACATGGACACGCTGTTTGACATATGTCGCTTTTGATCCCTTTACAATACGATTCGTACTTGACTTATCAACTGAATGGGTTCCTTATATGTTATAATATTCTGTATTGTTCATCATCATATCACACGCACGCACTTGTCTCTCCCCAAGCAATGTCAATGATATGCACTGTAAAGCCGATCTTATCCGATATAAAGTACAAAGTGCCACTTATCTACGACCAAAGTGGACAGCCATTTCGCCCTTTGGGCTTTTGTTTCATGGGATGACAAGAGAAGACGGGGTGTCGACCAAGAAAAGGTACGACTACGGTAGTAGTTCGTCCAAAACAAGGTTCCGCTGGGTGCTGTAACCTTCATACGTGCGTATGCACCATCCTTAAAGCATCCAGCTTTCTCAAAAGAACCACTCACCGAGCTCAATTGACAAGGAGACAAACAATTCCATATTGGTAAAGCTGGCCCGACAATTCGTCACATTGGAAAAGTTCCCTCTGTCTTTTTCTAGAGGCGTTGAACACATGATATGGATGAGGAAGAAAGCTCGGACTCGGAGAATGCCTCGTGTTTCAATGAATGATCAGAAGAGGGGTACGAGTGCGGTATTGGCGCCGCGCTCTCGTTATAAAGGACGAAACCTTCTTCTTTTGCTCTGTGACCTTGCCGCAACAGGAAGAGGTCGAGGTGAGATTGACAGGCGAAGGCCCCAGGAAATTAAATAATCGGGGTCTTGTTATCAACGCATCGGCTGCGGAGAGGGCCAAGGTTGTAAACCATCTGTGTCGTTTTAATTACAGGCGATCAAAGCAAGACTTGCTATGCGAAGGTGCGGCACAGAAGCTGGGATTTGTAGCTCACGATTGCCTTCGTGTCTCCGGACAGCACGGCAGAAGCCCACAGTACCGACGGTATAACCCACGACAGATCCGGACCCTTGGGCTAGATTAACTTGTCTTTCAAGAAAGATGTCAATCTGAGGCTTAGCGAGACTTTGAATGTGATGAGAGAGCGGGTTAACTTTGAGAGCATCTCGGATAGAGGCGTTCGACATCTCTTTACGACACTAAGGGTCTCGTCTGGATCCAGAGACTAAAAAAGGTCGTTAGAAGCGGGCTAGGAGTCACCCCCGAACGTGTTGCTCGATTCCTCGGTAGAGACAGCCAATACGTTGCTAGTGGGGTTCAGAGGGCAGCCATAGCACATAGCGGGCCTATAGCGAGGTTTTCATGTAAGTACCTAGGTCGGAAGAACGGCACGATAGTACATAACGTTCATGAAAGGCCATACTTACGATGTTCTAGAGTGTTCCGTGTCAAGCTTGAGCAAGAGATATCGAGAGTGATACCGAGGATGGCAGATAGTCAGGCTCTCTCGTTGTCAGCCACCTACACCTACTCTCAAAGACCGGGACAAGCTTAATCGCAAAGCTTGGCCGAAAGCTGTTTATCCATTAGGCAAAATGCCATATCAGGCCCTGAGATTCGTTACGTGTTTGTCCAACGCCTCGCGGATGTTTCCCCCAGTTCTCGAACAAGAAGAGTAGAGCCACAATCGCCTTGTGGTGCGCTTTGTCACTCCCGCGAACATTTGGCATTGGTCCTCTATAATTATCTGACAGTTTTAGTGGTTCTATTGTTATGCGACGGATATCATGGAGAGTATTTTTGACAAGGTCACGCTCACCTCTCTAAGCTAACGATGACTTCACCTCCATCCGGGACCGCGTGTTGAATTGCAGTGATCAAAATGGAGAAAGAGCCTGTCAAGCCAAGGAGATCCGGGAAAGTTGAGGGCACGATAAATAGTCGTGGTCAAAGCATGCTTGACATTTTTCAGTGCCTTGCGTCTCGGTTGAAATTCCAAGGCTCTTCCGAGAACAAAGACAAAGGGAGAGACAAACGTGATTAGGTCAGGACGCCATAGAACAATGAAAATATTGCGAGCTTAATGCCTCGTGTTATGGTGCAGGTGCTGGAGTTCCGTGAAGAATGGCCAAGACCGTTGACATGAGACAGAATATCAGAAGACGGTAGAGCCCGGAAGACCCAATACGGCGCACAAGATCTTGAATTCAAGGTATTTTCGTAAAGCATTTCATGAGGCAAAGCTGTACAAGCCTGGACTAGTGGTGGTTTTGGACAAAAAGGGACAACCTCGCGGAAACGTCACGCCCGACGTCAACGTGATGAGAACGCGGCAGGCTTTCTCGCGTAACCTTTTCTCAGCCTAGCCACCACACATCTCATTCAACTTCCCTTCTTTATCTAAAGTTTTTGGTTACCGCGGAGCGTGTCTGTGCACTCAATCAAATGGAATTCAGATCGTACGCGTTGTCGAACACGTTGAAGAGAGGTGAGTGGCAATTCCGTCCATTGAGAAATTTCTACTGAAATAAATCACATTATCAGAGATGAATGTGCAGACTACGCATGCTCCCCTTTGCACGGTCCGGGGCAATCTCACGATATGCCTCGACTCTAGTTGAAATAGTACTTGCATGCGCGCCTTTCGATCTGCTTTGAACAGAGACAAAAAAGCCAGTCAAATATGCCAGCCCTCGAAGTTGATGGTGATATTGTAATCACCAACGTCCGTTTGCCATATGTAGAGGAAGCGCTTGCAGCGACGACTTGGATAGTCGAATGCCGCGGTGGTCGAATATTGAGGATCTCGCCGCAGGAGGATGCTCGATCCACAGTTTCCTCCAAACTCGAAGACTCGTCGAGGTGTCGTATGCTAGATGCAGAAGGGGGAATTATGTTACCCTCGTGAGCCCCCCATTCCATGGTACATTGATGTAATGTTATCTCATAGCCGACCTCAAGGTTCTGTCATTCCCATATTCATCTTGATAAATGCTTCATTCTCGACCAATGCGGAGAACTCGTCAGAGGGTGAGTCGTAGAACCTGCCATATATGCATACGAGGAGATGCGTGCTTTGGACTAATTAATGTAACGTGTAGGGATTTTCCAGAAGCCATGGAAGTCACAAGGACGGCCAAAGCAGGATTTCCAAATCGACTCGAGGATTTGTACAATCGAGGTGCTCGACTAATCAGAGAAAGCGTACTTTGCGGCGTAACAGCCATGCGGGCACATGTCGAAGTAGACACTTCTGTCGGTTTTTCATGCCTCGATGCAGGTCTGAAGCTGCAAGGTGACTACCGGAAGCAGTGCGACGTGCAGATTTCTGGTGAGAGCTTTCAAACGTCTAGCCCGGATCATCCCTCCTGTTAACACCGCGCCTATCCGAAGTGTTTGCTCAAGAAGCCCTCTTCGACTCTCTGGACATTCATAGCCCTGGCCAGAACTATGCACTTCTCGAAGAAGCAGCTTCGCGCCCTGGCATCAGTGTCGTCGGGTCCGCACCATATGTAGAGCCTAGCGTCGAGCAAGCCAAGGAGAATATTGCTCTCATCTTAAATATTGCGGACAGACATGATATAAAACAAGTTGACTTCCACCTCGACTACAACCTCGACTCCGATTCTGAGCCCCTCATTTATGAAGTCATCCGACAAGTCAAGCAGCGATATTCTGATCGAAGGAAATCAGGCGCCGAATTAGTTGACAAGGTTAAAGGGCCTTGTCCTCTCATTACCATTGGGCATGCGACGCGTCTGCAGCTCTTTTCAGACAAGGAGTGGCGTGAGCTTGCCACTGCCATTTCTGACTTGCCCATCATCTTCGTCGGCCTTCCTCAATCGGACATGTACATGCAAGGACGAGCACACTGGGATGAACCTCTCGGTGCGCCGCGGGGTACACTCCGTGTTCCTTACATTTCTCGAAGATATGGAATTGACATAGCCATGTCCGTCAATAACGTCGACAATGCGTTTACCCCTCAAGGCTCTTTGGATCCCCTTTCGTTGTGCACATTTGGAGTGAGTGTATTTCAGGCAGCAACCACAGAAGACATACGTAGTCTTGCCGTAAGTCTTTGTGTCTTTTGGCTTCCTCGCTTCTATGTCTTTACCATAAGGTTGGCTTGGCTTGCCAATGGAGGCTAGAGTCGCGTTTGACTTCTTCCGGTCTAAATTTTGAGCCTCTTTTTCATATCACTTATCCACTCGTCGAAGTCCTGTTGACAGTGATGACCGTCTAGCGATCCGTAACTTTAACCTCGAAACGGGCAATTGGTCAAGAAAGTGTTCCGCATGACCTGTCGCCCGACGTCGATGATCCAGCAGATTTTGTCATTCTCCACGGACAGCCGACACTACGATGTGCGGTGCTGAACCCTGGTTTTGACAGGACCACGATCAAGGCGGGAAAGGTGGTGGCTTCCAGAAGGAGCACGACCTGGTTCTCGTCCTAAACCCCTGATTTTGGCGATTTGCATGCATACGAAGCTAGCCGGAAGTCAAATTTCATGCAGGTCAGGAACAGCATTGGACTATGAAGTCAGAAGGACGCATATATGCATGCAAAGAGGATCGTGATGGACCCTTATCGCACATCATGTAGGCCATAGCCAATAGCTCATGTCGTCGTATAACCTTTAATTTGTCGACTTCTGAAGTAACTCTATAGGTCATGACCACCGAATAGGGGCAATAGATGAAGCGATTTCGCATTGATAACCATTGCAGGAAAGCGACACCGAGCTATCTACGGAGGTATGAGCAAAGATGGAAGGTAAGGAGGGTCGAAAGTCCAAGGACCATGGGGACGAATGAGGGGATGGGGATGCCAAGACGGGCCGCCTTGTCGGATGAGGGGAGTATCTCGTGTGTCTGTGAAGATTGCCAGAGGAAATGAAAAGTGAATGAGCAGAGAAGCTGATGCTATGAAACCAAAGAACGAATGTGACGTGGTGGAGAAAGAGTTAAAGAATACATACAGTAACAAAAACTCATACAGCTACTTTAGTCGGGATAATAGTACACAGCGTGAAATGAAGCAAACGATTGACAGAGCAAAACCTAAATGCTGGATGGAGCAGGACAAAACAAACTGAAGCAGCGTAAAGGAAACAGTCCACGAGATCACCGTCTCATCACTGACGGAATGGCCAATAACGCTCCGACAACCAAGCAAGAGATGATCAGCGAGATGAAGGAGGAGCGCACGACAATCTCCCACTGGCCACGTACGACGACGGGACTTAATATCCGTGTCAGAGGCGCCGCAAACGCAGGCACAGCCTGGACCATCCTGAACCTCTTCTTGACCTTCTCTTCTGTGTCGACAGATGTCTTCTCAGACTCGGAAGGAATAGGAAGTTTCGTTGTCCCCGACGACGTCGAGTTGGCGTTCGAGTGGTTGGGATGCGCAGACCAGTATGGACTGCTTGAGTGCGGTAAGGGGCTACCAGGCCCATGGAAGGTGCTGGGGGTGTCGGGCTCTAGGTACCCAGTCTGGAGTCTCCATCTAGCAATGTTACACTTTTCTTGCATGCGACCGATGAGGCCTGATGGACCAGAGACAGCGGCGGGAGGCGGAGGGGTTGGCGCCGGTATCGCTGGTATCTGAAGTGGTTGAAGGTCTTTGAGCTGCATATGTGGCTTCTTCTCTGCCGTCGCTTTGTGATTCTTCCGACTTGGTAAAGCATCAAAGTCGAATACTGTCATAGGCTGATGGCGCTGTGGTAAGCTCAAAGAGTTCTCCAAATCATCTTCATCATCCGATATAGGCTCGAACGGGCGAATGAAGCCGGCCGTAGCATTTCGCGGAGGCGGGGACGCAGGTTCTCGCTTTTCGGGAAATTGGTAGTTAGGGTCTGGCAAGTACAGTGCCGGTACATCAATCTCATCAGCGTCGTAGTAGGCGGGTGATATCTGGATATGATCATCAGAGGAGGTCGAGTGCAAACTTTCCTCGCTCATCCGCGCAGAGGATATTGAAGGTGCACGTCGGGGGATATCATGTCCTGTATAGAAATTAGGGACCATCGCTCTTTTCGGTTGCTGGATTGGCAATATTGAGTTAGGAGTGGATAATGGTCGCGCTTGAAGCGGCCAGCGTCGATAAGGAGGTAAGGGTTTAGGTTTTGAGATGGGAGGTCGGGAGAGTTCGAATTCGCGGAGCTGCCTGAGATCCCCGAAGACGTAAACGCTGAGGCAAATGCCGTTCAATGATGTGAGGAGGGTGCAGAGACCAGCCCAGAGCCCTGGTAAGCCGATGAGACGCAACCATCGAGATTCGCCCTCGGTGCAAGCCACGACGAGAGGGACGACACCGAGGATGATGGTGAAGAGAACACCCGCAATCATTCCACATAGTACGCGCTTGTTGCCGACATTGTTGAACTGCGCACTTACGAAACGACGAAGACTCTGTTCAAGCGTACGAAGGGTCTCAACCTCTACTTCTTGAAATAAATTAGGGTCAGGGTGCGGCGACATGTTGGTCGTGTGGAAGGGTCCTAATAGACTTGACGTAAGGTTAAGCTCGTACTCCGAGCCTGGCGTAAGGAAGGTCTGCTTTGCGCGGGCATAGAACATGGCGAGATGAGAGGAATAATGGAGGGGGTAATCTGAGGGTGCACTTCGTCGCTGGAACTCTGCTTGTGATCTCCATTGGCTGTAGCGTTGCTTATACTCTCGAAGCCAGAGAATGAAGTATCTGTACAAATGAAGGCGGCGTTAGCCGAGCGCATGGAGAAAGGCTGGCAATAACAGCTCACAAGTTTTCCGGACTCATCTCGACGAACAGCAACCATTCCTAACATACAGGTCAATACTGGGTCGCATCTTGGCACAAGGCATCTTTACCTCGAAGTCTTTGAGGCCTGGAGGTGATTGGAGTCGGTATGAAGCAAAAGAAGGCAGATCAGACGCGACTCACCGAGTGGAGGCAGATGCTTTCTATCCAACACGTCTTCGAGACGAACCTTGAAGAGGGGTGTAACTTTGAACAAGATGAAAATGAGAACGACGACCGGGGCCTGGGCGCAATGAAAACTCACCTCCGCATGACCTAACCTTTGCTACAGCTGGAGGGGGATTGCAGATGCGGAACTAGCGCAAATTGGTGAGTGTGTGCGGGCATGAACAGGGCTTATAAGTACCGGTAATGAGAGGAGACCCCTAAGGGAGACTTTGTATGTTCTTGGCTGGGTTTCTGCAGGCTTCTCTGAAGGGGAGGGAGACATGGGATACGGGGGAAGGGAAGGAGGGTGGCCAGAAGCGAACGGAGAAGGCAGGGGCGGCCATAATAAGTAGTCTGCAACCTTTCATGATAAAGTAAATCTGGCAGGCGAATCCTGTCCTCCGTTTCTGACGCCGAACCGAACTAGGCCTTTTTTCCTCCGCCCTGACGTTTCCCCTTCTTTGGGCTTCCCGTTACCTAATTTTTAAAATAAGCACTCCTCCAGCTACCCACAGCAGCGCAAAGAGCTCAAGATTCCAGGACTCAACGAGGTGCAGAAGGTCAGAAAGCATCAGGCGCGTAATTTACAGGTGACCGCATGCAGCTCGAGAAAGGAATTGTCCCCATTTGTGACGACCCACCATGACAGACTCATCAGCTTCTTCGTCTGCTCATCCTCCTCCACCTCCTCGGATATCTCTATTGCGAATGTGGCAAGGCCCTATTCTACTGCCCACCAAGCATTTTGGGCTCGAATCGCGACGTCTTAGCACGGCTCTCTTGCCTCCTTTCCAGATTTAGCTCGCCAAAGCCTGAAAACATCCGAAATTCGAAATTAAAAATTTCCACGGCAAAGTCTAATCATGCACCCTTTCCTTTGGGCTGCTGTTCGTCCTTGGCAACGAGGTGTCGGCCGTCAATACGGGCTTTCGTCGCCTTCGAGCTTGCTACTGTCTCCTTGATCAACCTTTGATGTACGGGACATTTCTACCCGCCTCGAAACTCGCCAGCCCGACATGACCCGCCAGGAGCACTAGACTGCATAGGATCTTGCCCTATTGCTGGTCATTCTCAGGATTCAACTCGCGAGCCTCGTGTTCCTGCCATCAATACCTCAGTTCCATTAACCCTGTCCTGTCTGCTCACGTTCATGTCCACTGGGATCTCTCGTTTAATCATTGAAATAGTCAACATCAGCACCATGCGGCAAAACTCTTCTATTTCGTGATTCTATATTTTCTGAATGATTTGGAGCTGCTGCATCAATACTGGTTTACTGGTCGAAGCTGAAGAATCCGGAGGTCAATCGGTTCCTTCTCCAAACCAGCGACAACACTGACGTACGACCTCAACAAAGTTTGATCCCACGAACGACTCTCTGTCTTCAGACTCATGCCCAACCCTTGCAGACTTTCCTCACGGCTGAGATCGCTACCAAACTGAGGGCTTGGCCTCGATTTGACGGACTGTTCTCGCGAGAAAGATATGTGCAAGGAATGTTGAATATCCAGACAGACGTTCTGCAGCTTGACAGCAGTATTGGAAGACGCTCAGCTTATTTTAAGCGTACGGTCAGACTCAGTGATTACCACATTCTCGCTGCGCACCCAGAAAATTAAAGGGAATGAGAAAGGTTCGTTCTTTTCTTAGAGTCGTCCTTTCTTCTCCGTCTCACGGTAACGCTGATAACGTTGTTTTATTTACAGACAGCTTTCACTTTTTGCCTCCACCACCAGTTCCATCTGTAACACGCTGCACCGTCTACGTCGCCTCCTCGACTCTAGAGTCTTTGTTCAGCAAGGTTTGGACCCACAACATCGTGTCCCTGAAGTATCAAAGCGCAACTCGTCTCCGATGGCCTCCTTCGACAGCTGTGGCAGTCAATAATCGCGATGGGACACACTGTTCTTGATTACGATGCTATGTTGACGTGATCTGCTTGCAGGTGAACGTGGGTATCGCAAATGGTACTCCCGCCTGTTCATGTTCATCTCTAGGTCCATTGATAGACTATGCAGGATGCGCTCCTGCAGAACGGTTTTTACAATAGGTAAACCCTATGCCCACTACCTGGACAGAATTTATTTTCATGTTGACATTGACGTTCAGCCTAGAAGTAGGAACCGCGAAGCACGCACGCTGGAGACTCCTTCCAGATTACCATTCCCGCAAGAGAAGACCTGGACTATTTTGAAGGACAGCATATTCATGGCTCGCTCATAGCAGGTAATGGAGCGGGTTTAAATAGGCATTCTCTACGCCTTCACGGATGCCCAGCAAGTAACGCCCAGTCAGACGCTCTGTAGGCAGTCATGTGAGTCCTCGAGGACGAGATATTGTTGAATCGCTCCCACAGAATGTTGACGGAGTCCAGACTTTCCCTTCATGTGTAAAATTACATCCCAACCTCCGACTCTTCTCTTGATAAATTCAACTTCGGCCAACGGGTTCGGGGACTTCTTGCAAACTCTTTAAAATCCTCTTATTGTGCAAGGCAATCCCGTGTAGAGTTTATTTCCTTGAATAGACTTGATATGCAGCATGGATTTTGAAGCTTGAAGGCGGGTCCTCTATCAGCCAGTCATTTCGCCCCCTTATTCGCTTTGTGGACTGTCAACGCGTCAAGAGGTCGTTAATCCATTCACACTTACCCCGGTTTTTTGACATTCTGTCGTTTCGAACTGATGGGCAGGATAATCAGGCTGAACGAACCAAGCAGGAGGTCTTGCTTTCCAATCAGCTCGCTTGGTCGTCCATGAGGCCGATTCGACCTGTGGCCCCGCTCGTCGTCGGTAGAAAAATATGGGATTTGTATGTGGTTTACAGTGCTCCCCAGTCGCAATTGCCCGCCTTTCTCGAGCACATATGCGCTGGACTTGAAACCGACACCTTCGAGTGGCGTAAGATCATGATCGAAAACCCCACGCGCGGATCGACAATCACTGCGCCATGTCAATGCCGTTAAACATTCTCTTCGGTGCTCGCTGCCCAGTTTCGCGTGGCTTTGGACTGTGGCGATGGCATAACACGCTAGTGGAGGTGGTAGTCAGGTCGAGGGGAGGAAAGGTACCGGTACCTTATCGTACGTGACACTTATTACTTTCTGTGGTCGCTAGAATTTGCTGAACTGGAGCAGAAGAGTTTTTCAACAAGGACAACTCAGCATAATCTGATTTTGACACTTGATTTGGGTCTGCGTCGTTTTTCTGACACTCAGGTCATACATACTTTCTGCAAAAGCCTGCGTGAGGCAAGACCTGTAGCTTGAGAGCCATTCCTTTACTATTTGTAAGGACGTCTGAATGAGCTTCTGCTGGATAATGATAGGGTTTATGTACGACTTAGAAGCTAAACCCCTCTAGCCTTGAATTTGAAAGCTTGATGAAGAGAGTTATTTTTAGGCGTCTGTCCGTTCTTAAGATGATCTTATCTTATCATGCTCGTAAATGAGTCACGCAATCTCGACGATGCATTTGCCAATCCTCATCTCTTATTCTATCTATCACCTGTACGCTATCGTCTTTCGAGAGCTCCAGTTCAGCTGGTCTGCTGATTTATTTGGCACGGCGTTAGATCTAAGACAGGAGAAGGCCGTATCTATTGGGTCTTTGGGCAAATACCACCATCTTGCATCCAATTTCAGCTAGACGAATGGCTTCATATTCAACTCTCATCGACCAAGCAATACACGTTGTTCCAAGCTTTACTCTAGAATGTGGTTCGATCCTCAAACAAGTACCAATTGCATACAAAACATGGGGAAAGTTGAACGAGACCAAGGATAATGTCATGATCATCTGCCATGCATTCACGGGAAGCGCTGATGTTGAGGACTGGTGAGATCGAATTCTTTTTGCAAGAAGGGTACTGAATCGTTCAGGTGGGGTCCACTCATGGGCCGCGGGAAAGCATTCGATCCAAATCGTTTCTTCATCATCTGCCTCAACACCCTTGGCTCGCCTTACGGCTCAGCCTCTCCCGTCACTATCAATCCTGACACAGGAAAATCATATGGCCCCGAGTTCCCTCCTACGACTATTCGTGATGATATTAGGTACGCTACAGTCAGTGCCATTGGAAGGAATTCGTCTGAAGGAATTGCTGTAGGATTCACAAACTGGTTCTTGACCACCTAGGTATTCGTGGCGTTGCTGTTGTCATCGGCGGTTCTATGGGTGGCATGGCCGTCCTTGAATGGCCACTTTGCTCGCCTCCTGGGTACGTAAGACGAATTATACCCCTTGCGACCTCTGCTCGTCATTCGGCCTGGTGTATAAGCTGGGGTGAGGCGCAGAGGCAGAGCATTTACAGCGACCCAGGGTACCAGGATGGTTATTATACATCCCAACCTGCTTCTGGTCTGGCCGCTGCTAGAATGAGTGCCTTGCTGACATATCGGTCGAGGGACTCTTTCGAAAGTCGCTTTGGACGGAAACCACAGCTCAATCCCCACGCAAACGTCGCGACACTGACCCCACCTGATTCTCCAAAATTGTCGTCACCCGTGGGTGATGCGGTCGCTGTTCACAACGACGGCCTGCGGAATACGAAATCCCGCTCAGGATCCTCGACAGGTCGGGCGACTCCAGAAAGCGTATCGTCACCCTCTCACTCCAAGCCTCCCATCTTCTCTGCTCAATCATATCTGCGATACCAAGGAGAGAAATTCATAGCACGTTTCGACGCGAATTGCTACATTCACATCACTCGCAAGCTCGACACGCATGACCTAGCCCGTGGACGTATGATTGACACCGATGCGGACGAGACAGCCGCCCTTGCGAGAGTGTTGGCGACCCTCCCACCCCGTGCACTGGTCATAAGTATCGCAACAGATGGCCTCTTTACGACTTCCGAGCAACGCGAGATTGCAGAACACATACCCCAAGCCGAGTTGATAGTGATACCCTCCCCCGACGGCCACGACGGGTTTCTCTTAGAATTTGAGCAGATCAACACTCATATCTTGAAGTATTTAAAGAGAGAGTTTCCGGAGTACTACGAGAAGGATGATGAGCCGGTGGAAGAAGGTTTCGAGATCAAGAAGACCAGTGTTTTCGGCGAGGCTGAGGTGGACATCACCAGGTGGTAAAAAGACGTACATAGGTTGGTGTTTCCTAGCATGCAAGTCCTTGCTACCTTTGTTGAGCAGGTTGTTGATGGCAAAGGGTGTCTACTTGACGTTCATGGATGCTCATTTAATGAAGCATGTCCTCACACGCCAAGCATTCGAGGAATGCCTCGAAAAGAAGACCGAGAGATGCCGGGAGGCGAGTCAGTAGAATATATACTCCATTTCTGCAGAGAAATGATACACTGGAAAAGAGACACCTGGACGCTTTCAGAGCTCCTTCCCGGCGATCCACCTGTTGACAAGTTCCAATGACTCCCTGGGCTTATCATAAGGGACCTAGAATAAGAATCACAATCAAGCCAAGTTCTTCTCTGAAACTGAAAAAGAGTGCACCATATGTCCGGCTCCGGTAATAGTGGCAAATGTGAATCCTTGAGCACTCCTCGTTCGCCCAGCCGGCTTTCCATCAACGAGCCAATCTCTCATCTCCGTGCTTGCGAACTCCGAGTGACCACTCCACTGTAATGCAAGAGTCCATCTTTCGTTTCCGACATGGTTGCAAATCCAGTCGTATGACCCCTGAAGGAATGGACGACCGTCAGTGCTGATACTTCCAGACCAGATCGGCACTTACGACATAGATCAATACTCTCACTCCGCGTTCGAGCAGAGCGGCAACATAATCCTTTGTAGGATGGAGAACATCTTGTGTTGCCCCAAATGCACCTCCAACCTCATGGTTGCAGGACGTGAAATTCTGGGTAATGGAAGGGTCAACGCCCAATTGAGACCTTATATCAGGCTTGTCCAGGAAATCGCGTATAAACCTGTGAGGACATTTCAGTATGACTTCACCAAAAACTGGAGCTGGAGATACTTCGTTTGCGGATAACAGAGGGTCTCCTCGATCTTTCCTTCGCAGGGCTTACTGAGATCGTATGGGTTTCTACCTAAAAGAATGTCGAATGAGATTTTACCGTCAATATAGGTATAAGACAAACCAGTATCACGATAGGGTTGGCTATAAACACTTCGGCAGAATTGGACTGCTGCCCCACAGTTGATAGCATCGTATTGGTCCTCGCAGGAGTCCCTCATCCAGCTCTCGCATCTTTGAAGCTGCCAAGGATTCGATCGAGTCAGAGCATAATACATATCGGCACAGGAACGCCCTCACTGTTGACTTCATACCAACGCAGGTAGCGATATTCACGACTGGCTCCACTGAGGCTGGAGAGCAGGCCATGTCATAGTATGACAGGATCATCTTGAAACTGTCTGTCATTCCGTTGCCTGGGAAATATGTCAATGGGCTCAGACTTTGATTCTATGATTGAGAATATCCGACAGACCGATCATGACTGACTGAAGGTTTATCGGTGTCATTCCTGCAGTGACGAGCCTTGCATTTTGGTCATATACAGCAGAAGCAAAGAGGGGCAAGTAGCGTCCCTGAGAAAACCAGATTACTCGAATTTCTGTGACAATTGAGGAAGGCAGCTCACTCCGTATGATTCCCCTGCCATGTGAAAGGGTCGCCCCTTGAATTGATTGAAATTCTCAAAAAATATCGACACGAAGGCGGCTATGTCTTTGGCAGCCTCCTCTGTGGTACCCTGAGACCATTGTAAGTACTAGTAAAAGGGAGGCATGTTCATCAATCCGGTACTGACGACGTATTCCCCGTACTCCGCATAAGAAAACCCGACGCCGACGGGTTGATCAATGAAAAATATGTTTGCGTTAGAATTCCATGACTCTGGATGAAAGACTGTTCCATTCGAACTCGGCACACGGCAAGGACCTAGGCATCGTCGAATTAGACCGTTGTCCAGAAGTGCTGAGCAGCTATACTCGCCGAGTTCCATGAATAGACCCAAAGAAGAGGAACATCCAGGCCCTGGAAGTCGCTCTATCAACCCATCTGCGCCCATAGATAGAATACCCTTCCTTACCGCCGTTGGTCCAGAAAATCACATCATCTTTTTCAGGGTCGTTCCTGCTTTCAAAAAAATAAAAGAACAAGTGGCGGGCTTCAATGTCAATATATCCGGTGTAAGCGCTATATTCGCCGGACGAATGAGCAAGGGAGCCCTAGGAAGCACAGCTATATAGTGCTTACTTCACTGTTTCGTCGCAAAAATTACTCTTCTTCACTCTGACACCGTAATGGGGAAAGAAAGGGTGGCTAAGGGTCGTAAAATCCGAGCTCGACAGGCTAGATAAGGATTCGACTGGTGTGAATAGACCATCGGAATAGCTCGAGTAGCCCAGGGGTAACTGTTCTTTGACATGGATGTTCCATGCTGCAGAGATACCCGCAGCTGCGGCTAAGGTCATTAGACGGAGCAGCATCCTTGGCCGTCGTAAGCTGGGTGAGGAAGGGCAGCGAAGTTCTCAAGCGGTTCAGTTCAATATTATTCAAGCCTCAACTGGTCACGACGGGTTATTTTGGGACACTCAACATTTCCTGTTATCAGGACTTGCGCATGGCGTGTTGAGAATTTCGAACGGCAAGCGCTTCGGCTCTACACGATACTGATATGTATACTTGATGCATACATGATTGGATTCTAACGGTTCAATGGCAATCAATGTGACACAGAAGAGCAAATGAAAGGCTGTACTTACAATTGACTTACAAAGAGTACAGAGGACAGCGGCCTGGACGGCCATGAATGGCTCACGGAACAATCAGTGGCAACCAGTAGTAATTCACAGATAGATGAAGTCGAATGTTGACATTCGCGCGAAATTCACACTCGTGAGGGAGGCAGTACCTTTCTTGATGACGGGTTGCAATTGTCTGGTGGAAAAGAACTCCAAGCTCAATTGAAGTTGTGACAGCGGTGTGCAGTTTTCTGAGGTTCAAATCTCATTCAAATTCAGCCTCCGCGAGCCATCATGATGTGTGCGAGCCTCTCAATGTTGGGAAATCATCTCCTGCTGTGCAGAATGCCCTTTGGCATGGCCTTGCGATTATTCTGCTTAATCGGGTTCTTGTGATGTTCCGACCTAATCGAGTCTAAAGGCTGTTCAGACATTGGCGTTTGGGGGGAGCTGGAGGGAGCTAGGGACGATGTTCCCTGGCTGCTCGGGGAGATCCTGATCAGCAGGACACCAAATTTACTCTGGCTGCCAAGGTATTCTTGGTGTACTCCAGTTCATTTGTAACCCATGCCACTCCGTTCATATCCTGTTTGAATGTGGCTGCGAACTCTGGCTACCTCTATTCTCGGCTGAAACGTCGACGGTTGACTTGAAGATGACATGACCACCTGCTTTCTTGGCAACTAGGAATATAAAAGGGACGAGATCGACATATGTCTTCTCCAGAGCAGGTTCTCTAAGCCGTCTTCTGGTGCTGGTCTCCAGAAAGTATCTCTGCCTATCTATCACGCTACCTCATCACCGTCACTTTTTACGACCAAAAAACTATCAAAATGCTGGCCTCTCGTCTTCTGTCAACACTGTCCATCGTTATCGCTGGAGCTCTTTCCGTCTCCGCGGCTCCTGTCGATTTGTACTCAAGAGCAGTTCAAGACCACCAAATACATACAGGCGCTGTGTTCCGTGCCGATCCCGTCAACTTTGAACCACAGCATGTAAGTCGGCTGCCGTTTATCCATTATTCAGATGCTCATTTCTCTCTAAGCCTGGTAACTCTGCTCACGGAGGAGGAACAAGACACCCTGTTGTGGCTCTCGGTCCTGCTGACCATCATGGTTACGTACCGGTCGTGTCTGTGTCCCACAACCATCCAGAACACATGTCCCATAACGTGCAGCCAGCATCCCATTATGACCACCACACCGCCAAGAAATTCCAGCACGGAAGTGGGATGGCTATCGGCAATCCTGTCCACGTACACAAGGACGATTTGCATGCCGTAGGTCACAATTCGCACCTTCCGCAAAGCCTCCACCACCACGACGCCGAAGCCTTAGCTCATGACGTCTGTGAGTTCTTCGATCGCGCTCTCGGCTCCTGTGACCTACAGACTAACTCTTACTGCTTAGACAAACATCACTACAGTCATGCTGTCGTCCCTGAAATTGCTGGACATGCCGCAGCTTTCCACGCTCACCACGAGCAGCAGCACAGGGACACAACTCACGCTCAAGGCCACAATGCCTGGAACATCTACAGGGGAGCGCATGCAGCTGCTTCCGCCGCGAGGGGTAGAGGAGGCCACTCTGGCTGAGTGTAGCCTGCGTAGATACAGATACCGGCTAGAGATCTTTCAGCCGAAAATGATAAATCGCTTTGGCTTTGATTTTCATGCATTCCGTCAAAAACTCTCAAACCGACGTGTCCTTGGAACTACATGGACACATTTTGGCTTCTTCGTGACGAGATCGAGGCTAGCTAACGGACGCAGTGAAAACCTGGTTGTCATGCGAGTAGTGTATCTACGACAAGGGGTAAAATTATTATCACGATCAGCCGCTACTCAACTTCGAGTTCGGAAGATCATGATCAACGCTGAGCCCCTGATGTGCAGTATTTCAAGATCTGCAATCGTGGAAGGGATGGCCATTTGCTATGATTGTCTGACCACAATATGGCTTCGATTGGACAAATCGTACTGTACAGAGAATAAAGGGTAAAAGCATGGCAGGAAGGTCCATATGGAGAATCGAGAAAAAAAAAGGCCAATGAGATTCGAGATGTAAGGGCTGCTGGCAAGTCAACGAGGTACAGACAGGATCAACGATGCATCTCTATGCCCGTAAGCTATGCATTCACAAGGAAAATCCGAAGAGAATACTAGGCACTATCGCGAGAGATCTGACAGGTTATGGGCCCCAAGACTAAGTCCGCTGAAAGGACGCAATAAAGATCCTATCTAACGGAGAAGGTCAGTCTATCTGCCTAGATACCTGTCAAGACCTCTCGACGTAAGTGCTGGGCATATGCTAGTAAGGAATTTGTGGAAGAGGCGGTCGCCAATGCAGTACGAAGAAAATTTATCAACACATCATGGAAGGAGTCAGCAAAGCAGAAAGAAAAAACTTTCATGGCACGATATATCATGCTGACAGTCAAAAAGAGGCAGGGAGAACTCCGACGACCATCTTTCGGAAGGATAACTGCTGCAATCAAGGACAAAATCTGGCCTAAAACAGAGATGAAGGTGGCAACGCCTTCCTGTAGAATTGACCCCCTGGCATCGCATCTATATTCGAGAGGAGAGGGACAAATTGGCTCGAGTACCTGCGCGACCTCTCCACATGGACGTTGAGGCAACAGAGGGTCACAATGGTAAGACGCGAAGCCAGGGCCCTTGATTGCAGCTTTCGAGACGGGAAAATAGACCGACCCACTGGGAAAAAAGTGAGATGAAGTAGAAAGAGATGCGTCGTCGCGTTTCAAGGCTGACGAAGGTCATAAGCAAGAGAAAGCGAACCGTCGCGTCAAACAGAACACCACTCGCTCAAGGCAAACTAGCGTGCGACCTGGCTCGCGGGAGGGAAAGTCATTGACTTCATCAAGAGCCACTAGTTAGTCACCGATAGCGTCGAAACAGAAAACTTTTTCAATGAGCCAGCGCAGGATCGAGATTCGATACCTACAGCGAGCAACATTTATCAGGGGACAATGAGTCGTCGTTCAATGACTTCCACGTAAGAAAGAAGAAAAGGCTGGGGCCGTGGTGGTGGTTGTGGTGAAACAAAGTGAGACACCTCTCGAGCGAGTGACGTCCCCAAGAGGTGATGCTCGGGGTCACGTGAACGTGTCGAGGACCTCGACTTCAACTTCAACGGGCAAGTTCAACGAACTTTCTGTTCTGTACTGTATTTTGATGAGCCTGAAAATTTTCAGCAGACACCTCGAGGTCCGCGAGCACAGAATGTCCCATTTCTTTCCTGATTTAAAATTTAGTCTCTACGAGCTCAGCCTTGTGTCGGATTCGATTCCCTTGTAACGCGGTTGTCATCTCGCCTCTGCCATGCCTTCAGAAGAATACCAACACCCACAGCTCCTGCAAGGGTGGTAATTAGTATTGCCCACATCACAATGGCAGCAGGCTCTTCGTCCACAATGTTACTACCTTCGTCGGCCAGACCAGAGCCGAGAAGCAAAGGCCTGGCCAACTGCGCAACGATGAGTGCTATCTCGCCGCGAGCGACCATCGCGATGCCCAGTAAAAGAGCACCCCGCGTCCGACTGAGCACCTTCCCGTCAGCTTGAAGAATTTCAAAAGTTGACACTTGTCTAGCGCGCTGAGCCTCCTCGTTGTGTTGTGGATTTTTGGCTGCAGGCGGTGGCAGTGGTTTATTCTCAATGGAGGGACCCTGAGTTGCGATGACAGTCGCTAATGGGTCTTCATGCGCTGGTTGTCTCTGCATAGATGACTCCTTTCCTGGCTCTGAGGAGCGTCGTCCAATAGCGCCGTTGTCCAATGTGCGACTTTCCGACCTTATACTACTTGTTGAGAGGGAAAATTTACTCATCAAGACTGCAACTTTATCCGTGCACCTCTGGACTTGTTTTTTCAAGAAGCGAGAGAGCCGGACCGCAGCTCGCGAACAGAATCCGGGGCGAGGCCATACAAAAAACCAAAAACCCACACACATCTTGCCTATTGTCATGAGCAAGGCGTACAGCAATCCACGCCACACGACTCTATGAGACGCATATACGCCACCCTTGGCACTCGAGCTGTCTCTAAGGTAGGTAGTGAATAATGATTTGACCGGTATGGAGGATCCGATCGAGGCAAAGAAGATCGGCTCCAGCAGAGGGCGGAGAATGGGTTCAAGGTAGTTCTCGAATGCCTTTAATACCGGGCTTGAAGGTGCTGCGTTACTGGGGCTATCAGTAGCCTCTGACGCGGGATCGTTGGTTTCCGAAGTGAATACATATGAGAGAAAGGTTCCAGCGAGATATGCGCCAAAGAGGTCACTGGTCCCCGCATAGCTTGCACCGGCCACAAAGGCTGAAAGTGTGATGACGGTGATCAGCAGATATATTCTATCTTTCCTGTGGAAGGTACTAGACGCTGAGGGTTGTCTTGTCGAAACCCTCCGAGATAAAAGGATCAAGGTGGTGCGTAGTGCCTTCTTCAACAACACTGCCATTACTGGGGTGCCAAGCCCGAATGCCAAAGAGACGAGCACAGGCCTGACAATTTCCTCCCAAGTGACACCGGAATTCGCTCCTGCTAGCCCGGAAATTATCCCTGCAACAACAAGGCCTATGACGTCGTCCAACAGTGCAGCCGCCATCAGGACACTACCAACTTTCGTCGTCCTCAGATCTGGAGTCAAAAGGGCGATCGTCGTTCCCAGCGAGGTGGAACATAGGGACGCACCTGCCGCGAAGGCCTGCAGACTCCCATAGCCCCATGCCCCCTTAAAAATCGCCATGCTCAATGCAATGGGAAGGCAGACCCCTGTCAATGCAGTTACGGTGCTCAGCGCCGCATTCGAGATGAGAAGAGGTATGTTGGTAGTCAGGCCTGCCTCGAATACTATGAGGATCAGCCCTATGTAGCCGAGGTTGATGGAGATGTCTTGAGTAGCAGGTGTGAGTAATCCTGCAAGATTCGGGCCTAGGAGAATGGCTGTAATAAGGGGGCCAAGAAGTGGTGCATTGACTATTGTGCCCGCTAAGGAAGAGGTGCAAGATAGAAGGTACAGATAGCTCCCCAGAGCGAGAAGATTAGGGATGTCTGGCTGAGCGTATGGGCGTTGAGAGTGGTTGGGAAGAGCTGTAGCAATAGAAGTCGACATAATAGTGCTTTGGCTCCCCGATGATCATGTACAAAAAAGCCTCCATGGGGACGTTGGAGAAGGTTTGATTCCGATGAGGATTGGTAGAACTTGAAAGGACCCCTGATTATCCCGAAATATGTTGAATACAAATTCACCCAAAGGCGCGGCCGAAGGCCGCGCGAGCTCGGATACTGTCACCCAATTTGGGCACTTCCGGAGGTCTCTGGCTGCATACTTTGTTCACCCATCGGACAACCTTGGGCCCTGGGGTCAGATACTGTTCACCCATCGGCGAATGGCAGTGCCTTTCATGAGGATACACCTGGGACACGGGTATTAAAATATTGAAGTCTGGCCTCACTTGATCATTGCATACACCAAACGACGGCCGGCAGGCCCAAAGTCGGATGAAAATAAGCAGGGTTACCCCCAGCAATCTGCTATTCTGCACATACAGAAGGCAATTCCAAGGTTTCTTATCCTTGGCCTTGCAATTCCGACCTTTTCAGTGTCAAACCGGTGAAGACAGCCTCAAGGAAATTTTTTGGATTTTCTGACGAATTTTTTGTGATTTTGGACGTCGGATACGGTGTTCACCCACGGGACGAGATTTTTGTACCTCGGATACGGATTTCACCCAAAATTGGCCCAAAATCGCAGATTTCACGTTCACCCATGGCAGGCCAAAATTCCTCCTATTTCAGGATAATCAGGGGTCCTAACTTGAACGAGAGAGTCGGCGCGACTTGCCGCGTCGAGCGAACACGTGCAGTCAATTCCGAAAGGAAATACAGCGTCACTGGCTGCGCGCTCGAGTTCACGACCACCATCATCCTTTCTCTTTCTCTCTTCACATTATCTTATTCTAACAGACGCATTTGAAAGAAGGTTCGGACAGAAATGGACGTTGTGAAGGCTGTAGAGACCTATGTCAACAAGATGGTGTCCACACCAAACGCCATGAAGGTGTTACTGCTAGATACGCATACGGTATGTGTTCGCGGCCTACTACCCGCAACACTGTATGAACTCACAGCTGCACAATGTAGACACCAATTGTATCACTGGCTACGACGCAGTCCACATTACTCTTCCATCAAGTCTACCTTACGGACCGGATAGACAACAAGAAGAGGGACCGAATGGCACACATGAAATGCATCTGTTTTCTCCAGAACAGTGAGGACAGTCTGGCTGCCCTTGCAGAAGAGTTGAAGGAGCCGAAATATGGAGAATACTACCTCTGTCAGTCGGTGAATCTTCAGGTCGTGCAGTGTCCCTGACGTCAAGTTAACGAGTCGTTCGTAGACTTCAGCAATATCCTGACCAAAACTGCTATCGAACGCTTAGCGCAAGTCGACGAATTCGAAGTGGTTCGTGAAGTGCAGGTATCACGCCACCTTCCTCATATTTCAAATCAAGTGTTTTGACTTTTATTACGTCCTCCTAGGAATATTTCGCCGACTACCTACCAATAACGCCATGCCTCTTCTCTCTTGACCACATACCTTCAACGTCAAAACCCCTATATGGCACTAATGTTAACACATGGGATCCTACTGCCTTAGATATCTCCATGCAGGGCATAACTGCAGTCCTGCTAAGTTTACGAAAGAAGCCTGTAATTCGATACGAGAAGATGAGCCCTATGGCCAAGAAACTCGGTCTAGAAATCCAGGTAAGTAGCCTTCAGATCTTTGTGTCATTTTGTTCTGTATAGGAATACTCTCTGATTTGTAGCATCGAATACAATCGGAAGCAGCTCTGTTCGACTTCCGGTTGACACAAGTCCCGCCACTATTGCTCATTCTGGACCGGCGAAACGACCCTGTGACTCCTCTTCTTTCTCAATGGACGTACCAAGCAATGGTTCACGAACTGCTCGGTATTCACAACGGACGAGTGGACTTGAGCAAAGTCCCTGACATTCGTCCGGAATTGTCTGTAAGTTCGTCTATCATTGTGCATAAGCCTGTCCTAATAGTGTTCTAGGAAGTGACTCTAACAACAAGCACAGATCCATTCTTCCAAGCCAATCATCTAGCAACATTTGGCGATCTAGGTTCAACATTGAAGGACTATGTGCAGGAGTATCAAACAAAGTCATTGGCCCAGTCACCGTCTTCCATTAATTCTATTGCCGATATGAAGCGCTTCGTAGAGGAATACCCCGAATTCCGGAAAATGGGCGGGAACGTCAGCAAACACGTCGCATTGGTTGGGGAACTGAGTAGGCTAGTGGGCAGAGACAAGCTTCTTGAGGTCGGCGAAGTCGAGCAAGGGTTGGCCACTAGTTCTGGAGCCGACTACAAGGTATTCGTGAAAAGTCTGGCAGGATTTTTGATTCTCATATATTCCATCAGAGCGTCCAAGAAGTCATTGCAGACCCAGGTGTCCCACCGTGGAACAAGCTGCGTGTTGTTATGCTTTATGCACTTCGATATCAGAAGACACAGACGGCCAATATCGCGAACCTTATCAACCTCATGCTTGCGAATGGCGTGTCTCGCGAAGACGCAAAGGTTTGCAGTTTATAATTTCCAGCATCATATCTACTCACTTTTGTATAGCTGGTCTACGTCCTCCTCAATATTGCAGGCGCTGACCAACGGCAAGACGACCTGTTCTCGACAGAATCTTTGTTAGCCAAAGGTCGTTCTGCTCTGAAGGGTCTCAAGGTTGGTATCATGCCGATCTCTGACTTTGCCACCTATATTCAACCAATTACAGGGTGTCGAAAACGTATACACGCAACATAGGCCTCATCTATCCCAAACACTTGAGAACCTTTTCAAGGGCAAGCTCAAGGACACGAGTTATCCTTTCCTAGAAGGTGCAGGACCAAACGCCGGCCTACAACGGTCAGTCCATCTGAGATCAACTGGAAGATTGATACTCAATATTTCAACAGGCCCCAAGATGTAATTATCTTCATGATTGGAGGAACCACTTATGAAGAGGCCAGGACGGTCGAGCTCTACAATCAGGACCCGGTCGCAGCTTCGAACGGTGGCATTTCCAATCCAGCAGGAATTCGACTCCTATTAGGCGGAACATGTGTGCACAACTCGTCAACGTATGTAGCTTTCTTTTTCAACGCTGAAACCATTTTGACGCGTCGTGTCAGGTACATCGAAATGTTAAGGTCAGAAGCCACGAAATTCCCGGCAAGCGTGTATGATCCGCCGCCAGAATCGGTGGCCAACGCGCCAATTCTAAATCTGAATCTTGGCGGAGTGAACGTAAGTCTAGGCGGCCCAGCTGGCACTGGCGTGTACCGGACGAGCGGGGAAGGAGTTGGAGTGCAAGCTGACGGGATCCGAGACGGCGTGATGAACCTACTCGGAAAGGTGAAGCAGGGCGTGGACAGGATAGCGATACCATGATGATCTACGTAGACAGAGCTCGCAAATGTAATTTATTCTGGCTAAAGCTCGGACGGATGAGATGGAGTTCCACGTGAAGGACGCGAAGGGTGGACACGTCAATAGTCACGCGATCGGGGCAGAGTCTGCCAACCGCTCTCGATTCTCCGCTGTCATAAACCGCAAGTCGCTCTCTAGTCTCTTTCTCTCTCGCCTTTCTCTTTCTTCCCCATACCTCCCAGTCTCTAGGCTGCACGCCCGGAACAGGTGTCCGTTACAATGGCAAAGGGTCTCCTTGCCAATCTCAAAGGCGTCGATGCCTTTGGCAAGGTATGCTCAGCAGATACATTTAGAACGTGGCAATTAACTTGCTGGACTAGACTACTGAAGATGTTAAAGTGAAAACCCGCACTGGTGCCCTCTGTGCGTAATTTGCGTTCTCCAGGATTCAGCATCGCCAGAACTGAAGTATGACCTCCAGTGACGATCCTTTCGGCCGCTATTATTCTCTCGGTGACGATGATTGAGTTCCTCGATTACCGGCGGATCAATGTCGACACCTCTATTGTCGTGGACAAGAGTAGAGGAGAGAAGTTGACCGTAAATCTGAATATTACGTTCCCAAGAGTACCTTGCTATCGTGCGTCTTTCTATATCTATGACCGCTTTGTCCTAACATAATCTGCGTTTTAGTCGTCAGTGTGGACGTAATGGACATTAGTGGCGAGCAACAACGGGATGTCTCTCACAACGTCTTGAAGACCAGGCTCGACAGCACTGGCAATCAAGTTCCCAACTCATTTAGTGCAGAACTTCAAAATGACCTCGACAAGATCAATGACGTGAAGAAGGATGGCTATTGCGGTTCCTGCTATGGTGGTTTAGAGCCTCCCAGCGGATGCTGTAATACTTGCGAGGAAGTCCGTCAGTCATACATAAACAGAGGATGGAGTTTCTCCAATCCCGATGCCATTGAGCAGGTCCGTGTCTATGCGTCGTCATTTGGGTCATTATCGGTCTGACGTTTCGTAAACAGTGCCGAAATGAGGGCTGGGCAGACAAATTAAGGGAACAGGCCGACGAAGGCTGCAATGTCTCTGGTCGAATTCGTGTTAACAAGGTCATTGGCAACATTCACTTCTCTCCTGGTCGTTCTTTCCAGAGCAACACGCGCAACCTGTATGAACTCGTCCCCTACCTCAGAGACGACCAGAACAAGCACGATTTCTCGCATACCATCCACTCCTTCGCATTTGAAGGTGCGCCTCTAGACTGTCCGGAAATTTTGCATGTTATCTATCTGTATTTCAGGTGACGATGAGTACGACTTCTGGAAAGCCGAGACTAGCAGAGATATGAAGAAGCGCATGGGCATACACTCCAACCCGCTGGATAACACCTACGCCCGGACACGCAAGTCTCAATACATGTTCCAGTACTTCCTCAAGGTTGTCTCTACCCAATTCCGCACATTGAACGACGCTAGAGTTGTAAGCAAGCACATGTAGTCGTTGTCATTTGGCTAATCCAACGTGTACCCCGTAACGTAGGTGAACACCCATCAATACTCTGCAACACACTTTGAACGCGACCTGGCGGAAGGAGCCAATGGCGAAACACCCGCAGGTCTTCACGTCCAACATGGCGTCAGCGGCCTACCAGGTAACGAGATTTCCTTATTGCACAGTATCGTCATTCTCATGTTGTACAGGTGCATTCTTCAACTTCGAGATCTCGCCCATCCAAATCGTGCACGCCGAGAGCAGACAGTCATTCGCACACTTCCTCACATCGTTAGTTCTTCGCTTTGACTCTATTTCGAAATAATTCTGACCCTTTCTCGATAGAACATGCGCTATCGTCGGAGGAGTCCTTACTGTCGCCTCTCTCATTGACAGTATACTCTTCGCCACAGGAAGAGCGCTTAAGAAGTCTGGCGCTGCTTCATCAGGGTTTGGTGGCAAGCTCATGTAAAATCGCTGTGGGATGTTGGTAGGCTCAGTATCGGGGCGTCGCTCTGTCATGTCGTGTCATGTGTAACCCGTATCGTATATACGAACGATTGTACCATATATCCACTATTTGCTAACATCAGTTGGTCCGGACATTGCTAGTTTCCCATTGCGTTAAGGATGCGTTTTCGTATAGAAATACAGATGACACTGTGTTGTACAAACGCGACGCCATATTCTGCATACTGCATTCAAGCAGTCTGTGGCGTTACAAATAAATAGATTGTATCCAAGAAGCCAATTGTGGGCTCTCAGACGATGACAGATAGATGGAACGATGTGTAGAGGCGTGATAGCATACTGGTACAACGTCGTGGGACGTAATGCTCTGTAACTTGCTGATATCCAAGCAGAGTCCCGGGGGACAAAAATGAGATGAGTATTGATGATAAATGGAAAGTAGACCGGGAGATGGACGAGCATCATCGTGCAGCGAGTTTTCTTTTCTTGGCTGGTGGTCCAGTTGCTACCTGCTTGGAAGTTCGAGCTTCCTGCGGTGTGACGGGGCGTGCGCCGAACACTTCATCGTGGTTTTCCTGAGTCCTTTTGTCAGCAAACACAGGAATGAAAGCTAAATGGCATAAGCATACCTCAGATCCGAGCATGAGCTCGTCCTCTTCTTCATCATCGTCCTCTTCCTCTCTGTAGTTGATACGGCTACGCTGTCTTAATCGGGCCCGTTCTTGAGGATGCTGCTGCTGTCTCTTTGTCTGTCCATGTTCCTCTTCCGATATTGGGTCTTCTCCTTCTTCCGCGTCCTCGTCAGCATCAACAGGAATGATCTTCGGCCGCGGTGTACGGAGGTAGCGCTGCTGATCGACGGACTCTTCTTTCTTCTTAATTGGAGCCGACGACTTGTTGGTTGAAGGCCCGACCGCGGGTTCTTCTTCTTCCGAATCGTCCTCTTGTTTGACGTTTATCACAGCTTTGACATGGCGTACGATTGTTGAGGACCGCGCTTGTGTTTGCGTTGGAGTATCCGGTTTTTGCCCGCTCGAGTTATGTTGATTACTTTTGCGAGGTCGTTTGGGAGCCGAGGACGTCTCTGGGTCTAGCTCTCCGTTTGCGTGCAAGGATGGTATGTCTCGTTCTTGGCGAGGTAAGGGAGCTTTCTGGGGCTTGGAAGCTTTGTTCTTTTTCTGCGCACTCGCAGATGCTTGAGCGGGAGACTCGTCAATGTCGGGATCAATGTCCTCAGGACTTGGAAGGGAGGCAGGATTATACGGCGGTGGTTGGGTGGGAGAATGAGGCTGAGGTCGTTTGCTAGAGTTTGTGGACGGAGCTGAATTCACGCCAGTCCCATATTTCAGAGTCTTGGGAGTGATAATTGTAGAGGGCCGCGAAGAAGTGAACTAGGAAAAAAACACGAGAGTCAGACTATTGGCGGTGTGAGGTGGGTCAACGTGCATACCTGTAGTCTGTCCGTGACAAGCTCGTCAATCCTAGATGCTTGCGAACATCGTTCTTGTTCGACGCGCAAGAAGTGCTCTTGCCAATTCCGTGATTGGTCTTTCCATTGTGACACTTCGCGGCGGAGTTGTGCAATCGTCTCTAGTTGATTTGCGATGGTCTCCGTTTGATGGGAAATCTGCAAAAGATTACTGCTTAGATGTGTGTAGTTAAGACTCAGAATGCAATCACGTACTGTAAGTTCTGCTTGGGCAAGCTTGTAGAAGGATACAGCAATTAGCCAAAATTAGCACAAGGAATAATTGGATACGCACAGCAGCT
The DNA here is from genome assembly GCA_002938385.1 of Gymnopilus dilepis. NCBI lineage: Eukaryota > Fungi > Basidiomycota > Agaricomycetes > Agaricales > Galerinaceae > Gymnopilus > Gymnopilus dilepis. Next base: position 56,443 of record NHYE01000001.1, read on the forward strand.
TTTGAAGCAGCCGACTCTTGCTTGGAGGACTGCACCTCTAGCTGACACTGATGAAGTTCCTTCATCGCGTTATCTTTTTCTGCTCTCGCTTCCCTAGCCTCAGCGACAGAGCGTGCCACTTCAAGACGCGCCTGCGCCTCGACCTCGGAGAACTGATATACCCATAACTTCTGTTTCAATAGAGCATCCTATTACGCGTAATTCAGAACTCACAGCCTGATATGCAGCCTTTGAGAAGTCCGAGAGGGACTCTGCCAGCATTGCGGAAGGGTTCATGGTCGACATTGCGCGACGGGTCTGGCGTGGCAGCGCGCTGAATGCAAGATGAGTCGTGGGAAGATCAATGCATGGGCCTATCAATAGCCAGCACGTGACTCACCTTGACCATTACATCACCGATTCGACGCCTTTCTGAATCTAGCATCGATACTCTCATCTTCTCGGAATGGACTCTTTCAATGTAGAGAGAAGCTTGCTAAACCCAAAGTTTGAAGGGTACAGGCTGGAGCCTATCCCGCAGGAGCAGGTCGTCTCGCGATTCAGATTGTCAAACAAGCCTACGCAATCGACAGCTTCTGGACGGCTTCCATTGTCTTTTCAGGAGATGCGAAGTAGGATCACGCATAACCACCTAGCTGTCGACGGCGAGTCCGGAAACGCGATATACGTTGATCAAGAATTCAATGTGTGCTTCGTTGGAATTCCGATGGCAGGGGTAAGTTCCTTCGCAGCACAATCCGTGCAATCAGTTGACCGTTTCCTGTAATACTGGCTCAAAGTAGGATGTGCCAGAGCCTACATTTAGAATCCTCTATGCAATGGCTACGCCGATGGATACATCGTCCGAGCTCACTGTGCAGCGCGAATATCCGTCATCTGCTTTCCTCAATTCAACAGCAGTTGCTGTGACCGATGGCAATGGACTACTGTATATCCTGCCCATCCGTGAAGCTGGCGACTCTGAACCTATCGGAATATTCACCCTGCGAACGGGTGGAAAAGTCGATGCGCCTTTTAAGTTGCATCATATCCACAGGGTCTCACCAACCAGGGCTGTTCTCATGCTGTCCTCGCGGTACTATCCGTCCGACCGAAGGAAACCAAGTACTAGCACGACAGAAAGCAACTCCTCTGCCGAGTTTGATATCTGGGCCGTCAAGATTGATCTTCTATCTTTGCGACCAGGCAGTGAGCCTCGCGAGTTCGACATCCTGTGGCACCGGAGAGGCGAGGATGTACCCATGTACACTTACTTCGTTGAGCAAGTAAACGCTTTCCTTATCCTAGGTGGCTCGACCTACTTCGACCCTGACGCGAACGTCGCGCCAGTCAAGCCTTACGAACCATCTGCCGACGAGATAGCCCCCATTCCACGTCCGAACGAGAACCTGGATTCCACTGCCATGATCACTGATGTCAACGACGCCAATAAGCCTGTCAAGCCTCCTCCTTATTCTTGGACGCAAACCTCTGATGCGGTAACCGTAGCCTTTCCTCTACCTTCGAACACGCCAAAGAACAAGATCAAGGTCCTCTTCACAACCCAGGCCCTGACACTGCACATTGATTCATACCCTCTCGACGATAGCGCCAATGACGTTCCTTTGCCTCACTATTCCGCCAAGTTATTGTGGGACACCGTCAATACGACCTCTTGCTTCTGGACTTGGGACAGAGAGGGAGAGAGGGCCTACGGCTTGCTGACGCTACACATGGAGAAACGGAATGAAGGTACACGATGGATGCAAGTCTTTGCTGCATCTGCTACCTCTGTCGGAGACGATGGCCAGGACGTCGAGGTGCCTGAGACAGTCGACCCATCTGAACTCTACCTTATCCGGGAGTCTCTGGAGAAGTACACCGCCGCGTTACGTACAGGCGAAGATGCCTCTGGCCTCGGACTAGGCAGAGGAGTACCAAGCCTTGTGGAGGGTGAAATGGATGAGGAAGCAGATTCAGCTGTGGGAAGGCGTGCATTCGTCACCTGGGTTGAGATGGAGGGGAAAACACCTGATTGGATTCCCAAGACTGGAAAAGAAGCAGGGTGGGAGGAAGAGTCTATCAAGATCTTATCCACACCCATGCCAGGCTCGAGGTCCGGCTTAGGCGATCTCCAACTAATCATTAGGCACGACGTCGATGGACCTGTATTCTCTCTTGTGCCATCCAACACTCCGCCTAACCTAGGTTGGAAACACACTTCAACGTATTACGCCCTCGCCTTTGTCCTAGCATCAAAGCAAGACACCCGATTCACCTATCACTTACCCAACCGCGGCGTATTCGCGTTTGAAGGTGGCAGCATGCGCGATCGAGGCGCGAATGTATATATTTATCGCCCTCCTGCCAAAGCGAAGGATGTCTCGGCGAAACAGTCAGTGCTGCAAGTCGACGATGGGAGCGGCGGTGCGTTGCTGGGCGTAGGGTGTGTTAATGTGAAAGGCGGTCGAGACGGAGAGGTTATTTTGGTATGCCTGACTGAGGGAGAGTTAGTCCTGATTAGAGGTGTGTAAGTAAAGTACTGCCAGTGAATACTAATGACACAGCTACAAATTTGTATATTGCTATACTATCAGTGTACCTTTTAGCCTTATTTTTAGCCATCCTTGAAGTAGGCAATGCAAGGGTCTCACAGGACTAGTGCACTCAGTATAGGCGTACAGTGTTTTCTATCATAGCCTATTCCCGAAGTAATCGCGACAGACGACATCTCGACATGAGCACAGCGTTTTTGATAAGTGCGTTCTCGAGACCCATATAGGAAAGGCGATTCCTATTTTTACGAGGTTGTTTAGGCTCGGATTCCGGAATTGCAGCGGGACCGTGCAGAGTCGAAGTTCGCTCTGACTCACTCTTGGAAGCGATGCTCGCCATAGCCTTCGAAAATTGGATCAGGTGTAACTGAAGGCAGGGCAAGTCTCAACAGCTGTAATCAGAAGAGAAGATGCATTGGTGGAAAAGACAGTACAACAGATGGAAATATGTACAACAGTATAAGTTACATGATGCAGCTAATGATGCAATACCTAGAATCACAGAATGCAATGCAGTTTTGTTGAAAACCATTTGACAACGAGGATTAGGACCCATGGTCTGGGAATAACATAGGCGACGCCGTAATGAGTAATCAGAAGGAGATACAATAGATGGCGCCATGGCTTTGTTCAAGCCTTTTAGGGAAAAAATGGGGTATGGAAAAATCCTCGGTACCGGAGAAGAAGAAAGACTGGGTATGAAAGTGAAACGTCGTGAAAGGGTCGTAAACGATGAGAGAAAGAAAGGCGATAGGTATCAGAAAGCTGGTCATAATTGACCAACTTCTACACCAGCAACCTCCACAAAGGAGTCCGTTACAAGCCTGATAGGGATCGTAATTTGGAGCTGAAGCCACGGCGACTTGAGAGGATTCGGTGGTGTTAGCACCAAGGAGATGAAATCCTAGACACGGAGAAAAAGACAGGGTCAGCAACGGAATGACGGAAGCGCGCAGTAAACAGGGGAAACCAAGAAAAACCATCGGCCGAAAAATAAAAAAGCGGTACCCACCTTGACATGCACGTTACCAGCCTCGAATCCGCCGACCGTGATATCGCCGTTGGCTTGTACCTCTCCCTCCCAATCCACATGACCCTCCCTGCATTGCGAGGTGGATGAACAGCAACTGCTGAGATCGGGAGGTATCGGCCAGAGCGTCGCCTCGCCTAGCGTGCTGTTCTTCCAAGAGTTGGCTTGTCTCATTGACACCGAGACCTGCCGCAGTAAAGATACCCGAAGAAGGGGCGTCGAGCTGGACCGCTGCGGTCTTGAGTTTTTGGAGGACACCACGGTGGTGTCGGAATCCACTGATACGACGCGGTCCAGCTCGGCGCCGGAGAAAAGGTCTTGTAAGGCACAGATGTTCCCTGATAGCTGAACATGGAAAGGGATGGTGTCCCCAAGTCCGTATATCCGGCCAGCAGGCACAAACAACTGGAAATGAGGCGTCAGATGTCAGAAATGAATGCTTGGAAGGGGATGAGGGGAGATAGACATACATGGCAATATATGGGGTCCATTTGAGTGTTCGGACGCGTCTTGAGAGGTGTGATTGCCTGGTGCCACTCCTCCGGCGAAGTCTTCACGGACGAGAAGAAACACGGGCTGGGCAAGATCGGCCTGTTCGCTCGTGTTCTCGGGGAATAGGTAAAAGGAACAAGAATTCTAGTAGAGAGAACGCGTTTCAGCTTCTGACGCGCCAGAAGCGTGTTTGAGATACTTACTGTTTGGTCTTCGGCCAAATCTCTAACTTCTTGTGTCGTATCCGTGAGATGACGATATGGAGAGTATACGATGAGCGGACGATTAGACTAGGTAAAGAAAAGTGGTTGAGGCTGTATGACGGCGGTAGGGGATATGTTTTGCCAGAGTGGTCAAAGGTGGCAGGTAACCGGACGGTAAAGGGAATCTGGTCTGGACACGGTAACTTCGATGTCCGTGATGACGACTGCGAATACAGCGTGTATGAATCGTCAATGAGCTTGATGGACATGCCACCGCCCTCGGACATGGTCGTGTCCAATTTTGCCTTGACCTAGAAAGAAACGTTCAACACGCGTCATTGATGCGACAAACACGCGACATACCTTTAGCACGACCTCAACGATGCTCTCGCTCTGCTCGAGAAACAAGTTACCAGAGATGGTGGCTGACCTGCCGTACGATGGCATGGTGGCACCATCTTCCTGGTCGTTGAGGATGACAGTCGTCCGACCCGCCTTCTTGACGAAGAGCGAGGTCGGGTGACGCGACGTACGCGACTGCGGAGTGTGTTCAAGTAACCGTTCACCAGAACCTAGTTGGCAAGTGTAGGATGGAGACGGTGACGAAGGAGAATAGCTAGGGAGCTCTGATGTCGACGGAGTGGCTAGATAGTCCATTGGACAAGGGGAGGGAGAATGGGGTATAACAATGACGAAACATAATTTCGTGTCTGTTCATATAAACCAGCAGGCCAAAGCAGTATTTTGATCTGAGTCATAAAATTCTGGGGCGGTAGTCCGGTGTCCCTGGATGGTGCAAGAAATGAAAGCATCCGAGAAACAGACAAGAGAGATCTCAGCAACAACATTCCGTCACTCGCGAAGGGCAAAGGGTCCTCGTTTGTCAGCAAGTGACTCGTTTGACTGCGATGGTACCTGGCGAAGCAGTGCCAAACACCCTGACTGCACGGACACAACAAGCGCTAAAAATTACAAATATCGCCAATTACACTGTGTATACATCTCTTGGTACATACACACTACACAGCAAGTTCCGAGAACGTTCTGAAAATTAAAACCTATGCGAGCATCGCATGAAAAGAAGGGATTTTGTAGAAAGACACGTGTCCTTTGCAGCTGTCCAACGTTGTCCCATTCGACTGGTAGCGACCAACGTTTCTCAGTCGTCATGACCCTGCAGGTCCTCAGCTTCTGCCCGCTTGAGAAGTCTCCAGCCGATTCAAGGTCTCTTCCAACCGCCGAGCTCTTTCGGCATCTTGAATTTCATCCCATTCCTCGTCCCTGCTCACGTAGCTCACTGGCCTTGCACCTTCAACCTGGCTGTTGGTCGAGTGCACTGAAGGAGGGCGCTGCGCCCTCAGACTTTCGCGCATAAATCCTTGGAGCAAAAGGGTACTACCACGCGTGTTGCCGTAAGCCGGAGGAGGCGGCGCAGCGATGAGGTGATCTTCTACATCTCCAGTACCCACACCACTTTGCGCAAGCGCTGCTGCGTATGTCGGAAGTGGTGGTCGATTCCATGGTGCGAATGCAATCGTAGTCTCCGATGCCAAAGGTATTGTTCGATGGCGTGGTAAGATCTCTCCGTGGTGGGTATGGCTGTAGCGCTCAGCCCGTAGCCGGAAAAGGCGGCGTTCCAAGAAGACCAATTGAAAGATGACTGCGATCACGAACACAACGTGGACGAAAACGGTTGATGATAAGTTCGGGCTGCTTCCAGAGCTTGAAAAGAGACGCGCAAAGATCCTTGTTAGGAAGATCCATGCGACGACCGTTCCTCCAAGTATAAGCAGTTGTATGGAGAATATTATCAGCGTGAACAGCTGCACACCACCGATGGTCTTTTTCGGCTTGAGGAAGTTGAGGATGCTGGAAGATTTAGTGATGGAAGTCGGAGATGAAGGAGCATTTTGTTCAGAGGACGTCGGGGGAAGTGGAGGAAGAGGATGTCCCGATTCTGAGGGAGTCGTCTCGACAGGCGGAGGTGCGTCCCTGTCGGCGGGATGTCTTTCAGGAAGGCGAGCAGGTTCGCTGCTAGGTACCCGATTCAGCACCTGCGCATGAACGCCCTCCACAAATCCAATCTCTCCACGCTTCAACGGCAATGGCTCTGCTTGTGGCCGCCGCTCCTCTGCTACGACCGCGGGGGGTGGACTCCGGGGCGGCGCAGACTCCCGATTCGCCTGCGAATCCTCCGACATTGACCTAGGTAGAAAACGAGGGAATGCTAAACGACCAGCGTAGGAGGTAGTGAAAGAGAAAGAAGAAAGAGAGTCCTGCTCTGGAAGGAGAGAGGTGGCGTTGTAATGTCTGCCAACGGACTGTGATGGACGGAGGTCAGTGCCGTCTCAACGCTTTGATGAGCGCCTCACTTGCTTACTCCGTCGTTACATCTCCATCACGGTCACGCATTTGCCTAGCAACAACGCTCAGATGCGCTTTGCACATGTCCACCATCTTCTCTATTCGAGAATTCCGTCTCAATTGTCTTCAGCAACGATGTGTTCACAGAATGTCAGTTCTCTAGCCAACTAAAGCCCTGTTGTATCCCACCATGTCTGTTGCGGATGGCGTATTTTTGTGCTTTTTGTTCAACAAAGCCAGCCCTGAGGCACAAGGCCACTACAATTCCGTTGCTTCAGTCAGCCTGGAAAGCTGACATGAAAAAACGCTGGGTCAGCGACCTTGGACTCCAGAAAGCATCCGCACTGCCCCTTCAACGCCGCATTGAGTCTGCATTCGCAATGAGCAAGAGATCTCTACTTTCTGGGGTCCCTCGATGAGCCGCGCTCGCGACATTTTTCCGTGCCATGCAAGAGTCGGCTCCGTCAGAGGCTGATCCTCATCTCAATAACTAAGCGCATTGGGTACGGATCTCCTTGATATTTTCGCCACAGCTTTGGCGATGCTGGAAAGCCCCCTCCTCGACTGACTCTGACCTCGCTTGTGAATCTTTGTCATGCATAATGCTTGAGGCGCGAGTCATCTCACTGGCTGGATGAAATTTCAGGGACTTGTTGCATTTCAAATACTCAGAGCGGAGGTCCGTACGGATTGTTTCCCTCGACGAAAGAATGGTGTTGCACAAGTGAGAGGGCTACCTTTGAGCAGTAGAAGTCTAACGCATTAGATGGTGGTAATGAAAACAGATCCATGTGCAGAGGATTAGTTGTGTGCAGGGTAAGTTAAAGCGGGTATACAGAATTCTTGCCAGTCTAGTGCTGAAGCGCTGAAATTTCGAAAAGGCGCTTCAGGAGTTAAGCCAACCTTCCGGACCGAAGGCACGTCTAGAGGATATGCACCGCGAGCAGAGCAAGTAAGGAACGGTGCTGAATAAGAAAATTATTACCAGCAGACCGTTCGATGCTTGTCATTTCGCCATCCTGGACAACGAGCTTGGCTTGGCGGCGTCATAGTCAAATATGATATCCAGGTCGAGGGGCGTCCAAGGGGTACGGCGCTTGTCCTATAACTCCGAATCGGCTTTCGGCTCCTCGCGCGGAATAATCTGCCCCAGGTCGACGACCGTATAGAACGCGAAAGTCTTGACTTCCGGACCCGCCTTCGATGGCGACTTCGAAGGCTCGTCTGCTTCGTTGCCCTCTGGCGACGGATCATCCGAGCGGTAGGTGTACGATACCAGCATGTTGAACTGAAAAGGAAAAACAAGCAACGAGTAAGGATTAGTGAGACGATGACTAAAGATAGCAATCAGGAATTTCAGCTATACCTTGACGTTGCCTCTGGCCTCTTTGCCTATGACGACTTCGCCCCCGACGAGCGTCACGTTGGCGCGCTTCTCGAGGACACCAACGGTACGGACCTTGCCTTTCGCATCAGTCTCCCTGCCGCCTCTGCCAGGTAGGTCTTCAGAGTCGTCGGCACCGAACATGTCTTCATCATCTTCGTATTCCCATGCTTCTGCGAAGGCAGCTACGGAGAATGAGGATGTTGGTAGGGAGACTGCGAAAGGCGGTCGACGAGCCTTCTCTGGCGATCCGCTTTCTTTAGTGGAGGGAGCGGTGGATACGTGCATTCGCTGGACGGATAATCTGACAGTTATAGGGTCGTAGAGAGGATTGCTGAGAGCGAGGTGGAATGGGTAGGTCTTGCCCGCGTGCATGTCCGAGAGCGAACTCTTGTCATCATCTGCAGCAGCTGCAGATGTTGACTTGCCGAGTGACTTCTTCGCCAGCTCAGTCATCAATCGTTGCGCGTGAGGCAGGGCGACGGTAATGGCAGGGAGGTAGTTAGCTGCTACAAGTTTGATTTTGTACCTCACAGACTGCGCTTTTTGTTCTGGTTTAATAAGAATGTGTGTGCAGGCAGGACACCGTTTTGACCGTTTTGAATGAAGGGGTATTCGAAGGGGTTTGAGTTCACTGTACAGTTCCATCAGCAGAATGAACGCAATTCGACGGCCTAACGCACCGCGTTTGTAATGGTGTAGCCCAGCTGTTGACCCATCGTTGCTCGAGAGTCGCAACCTGACCAATGTCCTCTAAGTGTCGCATGAACTCGACATCAGTTTCTCCTCCACCGCTTCCCGACACGCTCGCCTTGGAGATTTCCAGCCGACTCCGATATTCTGTCATCTCGTCCTTGTTCACACTTCTATCCTTTCCCGTCGTGCTTCTTGAAGACGTACTCCTGGAAAGTGGGTTATACTTGCTAACCCCAGGAATCTCGCGAGCCAAAGCGGCTGATGCGGCGGCTGTAATAGAGGTGGAATGGGCATGATGTGAGTGAGCCGCACTGCTCGGGTGAGCAGCCGGGTGACTGAGGTTGGTAGAAGAGGAAAGCGATGATGCACGTATGAAGGGCTCAAAGTGTTCCTTTAGACGTTCGAATTCTAGCGAATCGGGAGCAGAATCTTCGAATTTCTGGAGTTGGGCTTTGTAATACGCGTCAGGGATCGCAAGAACTATGTAGGATAAGCAAAACTCACCAGCTAGACCAGTTGGCTTTTCGAACGTGATCCCCACTTCTGCAGAATCCCACCTACAGTGATTGCAGTACAGAAAAAAAGGCGGCTCGTTGAGTGAGCTGACTGGGACTGCAAGACGACCGTCGCCAGAGTCTGGAGGGTCCGAAGGCACAACCGACAGTGTATTCCGACAATTAGGACATAGGAAGCAATTGCGAGCGCATCTAAACGGAAGGTTCGACCTCTTGAGCTATTATCGAGTTTCAATAGACATTACCTATTCTTTTCAGCGCGTACACTGGCGCTAGGCACCTCGAACAGGCAGTTGGGGCAGTAGTACGAACTGACTTCTACCGTGACACAACGATTACACCTGACTGCATCACACTCTTCACAGAAAAAGAGTTCATGGAGCGGGTGAAAGCTGTAGGACGACGAGGCCAGATGAGGAGGCGGAGGAAAGGGAGAGTTGGAAAGGCATGGACAGTGATATCGTACGCTGGGGGGCATGGCAGAAGGCTTCAACTGCAGGAAGTCTTCGTAATTAGCACCTGACCACGTGCTCAACGCGTTGCGTGGGAGTAAGATTCCATAACAAAGGCAAAGCAAATACATACAATTAGCGCTAACAAAGGCAAACAAGGCACCAGATCTCAGATTTGGCCAGATTCCACGCTCTCGCTTCGCGTAATTGTATCTTCTGTACACTCACATACACGCATATACACGCCAAATCCTATGGCAATACTGCCAAAGCGAGTGGCATACCATCTTTTTGAAGGCCTTTGCATCTGTGACTCGAAGTATTGAGATGCTGGTCCACGTTGAACCACGCAAAGAATTCAGTGGCCGGTGCCGCAGGGGCTGCCATGCGTATAAATACCCTGATCGACCTCTTGTTTGCTACTTTTAAGTTTTATAGCGCCAATGGCTTCTTCAGCGCCTGTCCAGACTAGGGCACTCGTGCCCGCGGCTTCTTTCGCCAACGTCTTGGAAGACATATCTAAGGGAGATTCAGGCAAGTCTGCAATTTTTCGACATCAATATAGAGAAGCAGGTCATGACTCATGACTGTTTTTTTCTTAACAGTTGACCCATGCGTTCGCCCCTCGTTGCGCAGACCTATCATCCCGGATGGGGGCTCAGAGAACTTGTCCATCAGTACGTTCTTTCATATATACGCATTTGTCAGTCTGTTTGTTCATGAAAGACCCCCCTAGAGTTCCAGAATATCGACATCAGAGAGGGCAATGAAGAATCTGGCGCCTCAGAACTCCATCTCTTCGGTATAACTGATGTAAGTTGCCATGTCCAACTTTCATTCCTACCATTGGTTGACCCGACTGATCTACGAAGGCAGGCAATTCCGTTCTGGCAAGGGTCATAGGTTTTCGCCATTACTTTCGTTATCCAACCCCGCCAACTTTCGAGGCGTCCGATGTGGGCCCTTTCCAAGAACGGATAAATGTGTGGTGATATTCGTTCTCTTCTACAACACGGCTTAAATTGTGCATGCAGGAGTTCTTAGTCCAGAGGCTAAATGGCAACCAAAGTCAACTCCCCTCCGCATCAGAAGTAGGAAGCGAAAGCCAACGCATTAACGTCGCGCTTGAGAATCGACGCCTTTTCATCAAAATTTCTGCTGCAGACCATAGGGATATACCCGTCGTTAGAGATAAGTATTCTAGGTATTCCCACAGCAATCTGTTACTTATCTTCCTACACAGGCCTTAGTCAAAGGGCAAATTCAATATCGAGATCTGTTTGCGACATCGTGGCCTGAAACCAGCTATGGCGCATCTTATCCTTACACGTTAAGATTCATGTTCGACCATGAGGTAATACTTTCAAACGCTTCTTGCAGGCCTGATGTTGACTGCCCAACTAGATGACATCTTCGTCGTGGCTTGAACTCATGACAGGAAAATACGATCTCATTCTTCCGGAAAACTCTATTTCTCACTGCCAAATAGAGGTGTCCGTCAGGTAGATATCCCTGTCAATCATATCCACATATTGTGACTAGTTGACTTATTCACATTGTTGTAGGGCAGAAGACCTGTCAGTTTGCACGGCTGTTGAGACCATTACTCCCGCGTCCCGTCGCGTCCTCAGCTTTGACATCGAAACCGACGTCCCTCCGGAAGGTTTTCCAACGCCCGATAATGAATCTGTTCTACAAATAGCAAACATGGTCTTCATGTCGGGTGCGCCCCAATCATTGAATACTGTTTCGCTATGGCTAAATCACATTCCCATGACCAGGCGAAGCCCATCCCTTTATTCGGACCGTCTTTACTGTTGGCACTTGCTCCCCTATTGCGGGAGCCGAGGTCCTTTCTTTCAAGACAGAGGCAGAATTGTTGTCGGCGTGGCAAAAATTCTTCCTGGAAGCAGATCCCGATGTCGTGATTGGTTATAACATAAACAGATTCGACATTCCATATCTCCTCAGACGTGCCCAAATCCTCAAACTGGACAACTTTCCCTATCTTGGCCGAAAGAAAGGTGAGGACATGCCCATTGTATCTTTGGCAATAAGGCGCTGACAATTTCCTAGCTATTTCTCTGCGCATGAAAGGGGTTCCATGGCCAGTTGGCAGCGCCTTCGATTGTCCTGGGTTTGAAGGCCGCCTGCTCCTCGATGTCCTGTCCCATCTCCGGCAATATTATAAGGGGCTTCAAGCGTATACCCTGAACTCAACTTCTCAACATTTCTTGAACGAAAAGAAGGAGGATGTTGACGCCAAAAGTATTCCTCTTCTACAGAATGGCGACGCTGATAGTCGACAGAAGCTAGCCGTCTATTGCCTGAAGGTGCGAGCTTGGGACTTGATCCTGCAATGGCTTTTGTTGACTTTGCCCCTTCTATCTTCCAGGATGTCTACCTCCCTCTTCTCTTGTTTAAGAAGTTAAAGTGCTTGGAAGTGGAGGTGGAGGCAGCTAAGAAGGCTTATGTGCCTGTCAATGCGCTGCGGGAGAACTCGTACTGGAAAAGCATTGCTTCCCGTCACCTGGCTGCGGGCGGAAGATATCTTGTACGCGACCCTTTCTGCAGACCATCGGTTCCCAATCATTCGACTGTTAATTGATTCAAGTCATGCACACATCTTGTGTGTTTGTACCTTACTTGACTTTTGTTGTAATTACCAAGTTGTCTGTTCAATGTACTATGTAGTATGTAAGGTTTTTGTAAGGTTAGCTACTATTTCTGACTGGTATAAATGTTTCTGGTATCTCGAAATATGAAATACACTTGCGAGTGCCTGGGGGTTTCTCTGAGGACTCTGTACTCGAGCCTCATGATCAGGACCTGCTCATCTAAATGATCATGACCTACGCGTCTGGCTGTGCCAGGCACGGTCACGTGAAAGCGCGTTCGTGCGCTTCCAGTCCTCAGTGCCACTTTCATTTGAACCGTCGTGAATGGTAATTCAGCGGCTCTTTCTTTCCCAGCTCTATGGACGACCATCTTTAGCTCGCTTCCGTTCTTTTTTGCAATCCTGTTCCATGTCAACGACCACCAGGACAAGACCAGTAGCAAGCAGTTCATCGACGAGACCTCTCGCGCCTGCCGCATCATTTGCTCAAGTGTTGGAAAATTTATCGAGGAGGGCTGGAGGTATCAATATTTCACCAACTTCAAAGTGGTACTCATGAAAAACTGTCTACAGGGACGGACAATACCCAAGCGGCATGGTCTAGACCCTCAATCACGATCTCGGATGAAGACAAGCCATCCATCAGTGCGCCTCATTCACTTTTCGTACCACCTACTCGAATGAGAGAAATGCGTAGCATTTCAGAAGATTGATATAAGGGAAGGGAGTGATGGGACGGGAGCCTCTGAAATTCACCTCTTTGGTGTGACTAAAGTCGAGTACTCTGCTTGCTCGACTGTTTGTTTTTGTGCTGAACAACCCATCCAGGCCGGGCATTCAATACTAGCAAGAGTCAGAGGGTTTGATCACTATTTCTACTACCCGGCTCCCCCTGGACTCTCAGACGCTGACTTGAGTCCTCTACGCGACTGCTTGAACGTGAGCGATCATGATCCATTCCAACCAGAAGCGTGTTGACCACCGATCATATTCTGTAGTCGCTTCCTGCATTGTCGACTGGAAGCACAGACGATCAAGTGCCTACAGTCTCAAATATTGAAATTGAAGAGCAAAGCACAACAACGGATGGAACAGCTCGGTCATACCTCAAGATATCTCTCCGTGACCACCGGCAAATAAAAGTGATATCAGATAAGTTTCTCTGTGGATCATGACTCGCCACACTCTTATGTTGTCCAATACATGCCCTAGTCAAAGGTCAAGTACAATTCCGGGACCTGTTCTCCTCTCCAGAGTCCAGTTATGAAGCAGCTGTTCCATACTCGTTACGATTTATGCTTGACCACGCCGTACGTGGATTCGTCTTATCACTTGGTTGCGCTGCTCACGGCTCTCTCAGATTAAAGCTCTTGAGTGGTTGAAGATTCCAACTGGGAAATATGAACGAATAAACAAGGCAGACGCTCTCTCTCATTGCCAATTAGAAGTATCTGTCAGGTAAATAATCATCCGGCTCCTCGATAACTTTTGATCATGACAAGCGTAGGGTAGAGGATCTTCTGGTCTGCGACGTAGTTGATAACCGCGAAAAGTTTGCCCCGCTTCGTGTCCTCAGCTTTGACATCGAAACAGATGTCCCAATTAATGGATTCCCAACCGCTCGACGCCAATCCGTAATCCAGATAGGTAACATGGTTTCAACACTTGGTTAGTGTGGCTCATCAAATCGTGTATCCTGGTATTTATTCTCCTCCAGGTCAGCCAGAGCCTTCCGTCCGGGCCATATTCACATTGGGGACATGCTCGCCTATCACCGGTGCCCACGTACTTTCTTTCAGAAAAGAAGCCGACATGCTAGAGGCATGGCAAAAGTTCTTCCTGGAGGTGGACGCGGACATTGTCATTGGATACAATATCACTCAGTTCGATATTTCTTACCTATTGAACCGCGCCGAAATTTTGAAGGTGTCAAAATTTCCTTACCTCGGACGAATCAGATGTGAGTGGCCTATTTCCTTGAACAGATCTGTAATGAACATAATGATACCAGCATCGCCCCAGCGCCTGAATGGCTGGCGTCCAGGTCACTTGAAATGTCCAGGTTACGAAGGCCGCCTATTGCTTGATGTCTTGCATCATATCCGCGAATATCATCCTGGACTGTCCGGCGCTGGTGCCTACAAGTTGGATGCCGTTGCTTTGCATTTTCTGGACCAACGGAAAGAGGATATTCATTACACTGAAATTCCTAAACTCCAGAATGGAAACGCCGACACGCGTAAGGCCCTGGCTATCTATTGCCTGAAGGTGAGCATCTGTCGCCTTGATACTTCTGATCACTGATCGTTCATCAAGGATGTATATTTGCCTCTCCTGCTCTTGTCGAAGTTGGAGTGTTTTGAGAAAGAAGTGAGAGACGCCAAGGCCGCTAATGTGCCTTTCAATGTTATGAGGGAAAACAGAGCGCTGAAATTAGTAGCCGGGCGTTGTCTGGCAGCTGTCAAAGGAGATTACATTGTACCAGATGACCCCCCTTAATTCTGATACCCCGCATTCGTATATCTGTTCATTTATCTGTATTCGGTTTCTATGCATGTTTTATCTATGTCACTTTCTTGAAGAGGTGCTTCAGATAATGTGTGTTCATTTCTATGCTGCAGACTACATCCTTTGGAGGCAGGGGACAGTGTATTTAGGACTAAGGTTGTGGTCAGAACCAAGGCTCGTCAAGATTATAAGCTGCATTAGCCTGTCCTTCCGAGGTAATGAGATGCCGGGATATAAAAGAAATCGGGTGCCATGCACCCTTTCACGCAGTCGCTGCAGCACATTAGCCGATCCACACGGAAGGGCATAATAAAAGACTTCTATAGCTTGCTTGAAGGCCCCTGTCCTTTCTTCTTGTTGACTTCCATGGGCAGAGTCAGCGCCATTTGCGTGGCGATAGCTAGGCAGACTTGTTCATCTCTCCAATTGTCTTTCTCCTGCCCTGCGCCGATGTTCATTGGGGCTGACCATACCTCAACGTAAGCGTCGTGTCTCCCTTGAGGAGGCGTCATAAACCGGCCAAGTGAGTAAAGGCCGACTGTACGAGATGCATGAGATGAGGAGGGTGACGGGATCTTGTTCTTGAATTCCATTGAAAGCGTAATGGTGGGATACCAGCTACTTACGCGATGATTCAGCTGTTGGATAACGAGGAGAATCAGCTCACCTTGTGGTCAAGCCAACCCTTTCAGTCTTGGGAAGCAGTGTCGGAGTGTTGAGAAAAATATCGACAAGGAAGCAAAGGGAGGGATTAGTTATCCTCTCATCTTTTCCGGAAAATTCGAACCAAGCCCCCCATTCAAGTCCGCCACCACCCACTGTCGAAGAACTCGTGCGGTTGGGACTATCAGGCAGGTTCTTGGCTAAAATTTTACTCCTCGGCCCATTTGACATGAGGATGGAATTTCCAAGTATGTCTTAGAGGACTCGCAACAGCATGCGAAGGTCTTGAATGCAGAGGTACGCGACGAGCATAAGTCGACGGCGGGTTCAACGTCAAATTTAGCTTATCCTTCGGACTGGGAGCATTGACCCCAAAAATGAGATGAGCCATAACCTTTACGACATCCTTCGTGCCAAGAGTAATGAGAGTAGGCTCTTTCAAACACACGAAAAGTAAATCACCTCTTGCAATAGCTCGGCGGTCAAGTTTGTAAAGCCCGAACTCGTTTTAACAGTCCGCACACTGACTTGGAACGGAGCAATAACAGTTGTTCGCAGGAAATGGGCCGTTATATGCAGGGGATCAACATGTCGAGTAGACGATTGGAACTGGATACAAGCCTCAAGTATTAAAGCGAGGACATAACCTGAAAAGCTCTGATCATTAGACTGTGGAGGTTAGAGTCACATAAATCATTCCTCCATTGGCCAAACTGCAAGAAACTACTGTTCCAGCGAATGGATAGTAGACGTGTAACACTGATACTCACCTTCCGACGCTCCATTCCCCATCTACAACGCCGCCATATGACTTGGTATCTGTGGCCAATTCTTTTTCTGCCGGCAGGGCTTTTGAACGTGGGGGTAAAGGCTGTATGTTCAAGGCTTGTCCGAACGGTGCCATCGTCTGTGCAAGTCAAGAAGGAAGTCACAAGTTCACAATGTTGGGCTCTAGGGGCTAATTCGGGGTTGAAGTCAGCCAGACCCGAGATCGTGATTGGGTTCCTAAGAGTTTACATGGTCGTCTATTCACCCGGATCACCCTGGCTATCTGAGTGCTTTGAGCTTTGGGTTCATAGAGGACGAAAAGCGATCCCGATTCCCGAGTCCAAGGCAAATGTTGGCAGAGATCCAAGTTTGGCGCTTAGTTTGTACGTGTTCGCGCGGCAACAGTCTCCGGCAATTTACTCGCTCTTGACTAATTACCAAATTCTTTACTCGCTACCGTCTCGACGACGTATCTGATGTTTTGAAACGCTCTCTCTTTCTTTCACGTTCTGTATTCCATGTCTTTCCTTTGCCAAGCTCTTGTATACCAATCACTTTAACGCGAAATGGCACCCCGACGATCTCCTGGTCCTTTACTGAGCTTTACCGATACGGAACTGCGCTCAGCAGAGTCAACGATAGTTTTCAATCCCCAACCAATAGAGACCCAACCCTTTAAAAAGCCTTGGTACTATTATATACCGTTATTTGGTGAGCCCTATTTATCCGAATCGACACCACGGTTTAATGACTCTGACTTTGCCTCCAGGAACTATATTTCTCATCCTTGCACCTCATCCGTCTCTCCTCTATGTCTTGGTCACTTTCCATCTCCAGACACTACACCAGCCTGTTTTATTTATAACCCATCTCCTGGTCACCTACACACTAACTTTCCTGGCGTTTTCTTCCCTCATTGTCTGCTTGGCTCGAGACCCAGGTCCAGCAAATGCTCCGCCGTCAAGAATGGAAGGAAACGATAGAGAAGACGGAGAAATGGATTTGAGAGAGGCTCTTTTGTCCGATACAGATTTTTCCTCTCCAGGAAGGTGGTGTCGGAAGTGTTGGGTATGTCGAGCAATGCGGGTTTTCAATGCGAGCTGCTCAACGCTCATCCCAATATAATGCATGCAGGCCCCGAAACCGGAAAGGGCTCATCACTGCTCGATTTGTGATCGTTGCGTTCTGAAGATGGGTGCGTCGCCATTATAGGAAAGATTGTACTTCATCTCATACTTCTCTAGATCATCACTGTCCCTGGATAGGTGCAAAATGCATTGTAGGAATCTCCGTGTCTTTCAAAGAACAGGCTGGATGCTGACAGTGATTTAGGGCCACCGGACATATCCTGCCTTCGTCCACTTCCTCTGCTGCATCACCTTGCTTTGTGTTTATGTTGCCATCGTTGCAGTCAATGGACTGCTCTACGCTTTTCGCAATCCTTTTGCCGTCGTAAGTTCTATTTACGGTCGTTGCTCAGTAACTTTCAATGTTCATTCGATTTCCCTAAAGCACGAATTCACGCCCGTTCACGAAATTGTGCTTGCATTCACAGGGGGCGTATTCTCCCTAATCATCGGTTCCTTTGCCTGCTATCATATTTATCTGATTTTGTAAGATCGTCTGGCTGCCTATGCTTTACATCCCATTGACAATATCATTTAGCACCAATCAGACAACCCTGGAGAACATCACTCCATTTATGCTTCTTCGTCATCTTCCTCCTCTGCCAAGATCTGGACATTCCCTGTCAGATCCGCCACTGGAACCCGAGCTTTCGCAGGCACAAAGGAGAATTGTCAAAGACGCACATGGTCATATTTTGATCTACGATCTTGGTTGGAGGCAGAACTTTGCGCAAGTGTTCGGATGGAATAGGAAATACGGGTGGCTATCGAGGCTCTGGTGCGGAGGAGCTAGGTATGTTTACACGTTCCTTACGAGTCAGCCGCGATTGATCCGTTTTCCAGCATGGGCGATGGCAAGACCTTTCCGAGAAATCCCAGGGCAGAAGAGATGCTTGCCAGACTGGCGAAAGAGCTTGTGAGTGTAGACTCGGATCGGTGAGCAAGCGTGGGTTCCAAATGACTCCCTGAGATATCTTCGGACTGCTATACATGTAGTTTTTTGGATTAGAGAATCCCCTAATTTTATCTTCTAGAGTCTATACCCAGGGTATCTAAATATACGATCCATACAGAGTTGGAACTAGGTTAATGAAGACGCTTGTTCAGTTATCTTTGCTTAGATGAATTGCAAGATATCGGTCAGAAGACGTGATTATGGCGCCTTCATGAGACATCGCACTCAAAGCCTTCAAAAGCCAGCTTTGCACTCGACGTAGGGTGCTTGCTCTTCACTGCGCTCATCGTGTCTTTTTCCCAATCCCTCTCAACCCTTAGTAAGTAAATCCTGGTACTCTGTGGCCGAAAAATATATCCCGCCGCTCAAATCGTGTCCATCACCATAACAGGAAACCTAAAGACAAGGCCCAGGACTTTGGAACCCCAAATGTCGACCTCGAACACATTTCAACTCTATTCGTTCTCATGACTGCTATATCGTACCCCAGGCTAGGCTGGGGGGGATTTATTCTCAAGAAAGCAGCATTCGAATGGGGTTGTGCTCATCCTTCGCTGATTTGCTGACTCATGGATTACGATGCACAGGACGACCATATGCGTAAGTCAATTACCCTGACTCCTCTCACCTGCTGTGACCATTGGAACCAAAATCTAGCCTTCTTTGTCTCAAGCCCGGTCAAGAGGCTTGTATCGAGATCCGACACCTTCGCCTCGATGCTCCGAACGTGCCAAAAGCTGGACGTGGCCATATGAGTTGCACCAAAACGGACCTCTCCCGATCTCAGGCAACGGACCAACCGCCCGCTCGACAGTGGTGGCTTAGGAATGCTTTTGTCAGTCGACCGGTCGTGATCAGGCAGCATGACATCATGCAGTAACGTGCCAAGTACCCCAGGTCCCGCTCCAGTTCGTATAAAGGCATTCTGCATATCAGGAAACAGGGGCCATTCTCGTTGCACGACTGCGAATTTGACACCATGCCTGCCGAAATTATCGATGTTCATACTCGTTCGAGCGACGGGATTGTCGCTACAGACATTCCTAAGCAGATAACAGAAGGACTCCTTCGTCCGTTTGGTCAGAAGCAACTACCGACCATGCTGCTTTACGACGAACGTGGGCTTCGACTCTACGATGACATTACCACCAAAGTCCCGGAGTATTATCTCTTTGGTGCTGAGGAGGAAATTCTCAAGAACAAAGCCGATGAAATAGTGCAGGCCATGCATCGTGGTGCGCCTGCCTCCGCAGACGAAGTGATTTTGGAACTTGGAGCTGGGTAGGGTTATTGTGGGCTTATCGTCAGCTACGTCGTCTCATGGCTCTTTAGTGCATTGCGCAAGACGTCCCATATCCTCCTCGGCCTTTCAAAGCTGGTTAAAAAGGCAAATACATCCTCGTCGGTCACTTACTATGCGCTGGATCTCGAGAAGGACGAACTGGAGCGTACTCTAGACCAAATCTCCTCCTCTGAAATTGGCCAGAAATTGAACGGAGCTGTCAACACCAAGGGCATGTGGGGAACATATAATGATGGCTTGAAATTTATCGAAGAGGGAGGGCTTGTTAGCCAGAAATTCACATCTGGCATTTCATCCATAGGCAATGATGGATTTGTTCCGAGCCAGGTGTCCAGTGACTCATCCGACTCCGACTCCAACCCACCTTCGACTCCCGGAGGCCCAATCCCCCCGCTACACATAATGTTCCTGGGGTCTACTTTGGGCAACTTTGATAGGCAAGGAGCCAGTGCTTTCCTCCGTTCTCTACCTCTTCGCCCTGGGAGTGGCGATACGCTTCTCATAGGCCTTGATCACGACAACGACAAAGACCTCATAGAAGAGGCTTATAACGACACCAAAGGCTATACAAAGCGCTTCATTTTCAATGGTCTGAAGGCCGCAGGAAGAGCACTCGGAAACGAGCACCTATTTGACGAAAGCAAATGGGATTACGTCAATCGATACGTGCAGGTAAGTCATTTTTTGCTCGCATGCGAATGGTCTGACTCCGGAGCTTACGACAGGAAGAACGTAAGTATCCCTGAACCGTCCAGAAGCTATCTTGCAATCGATTGACTCGACTTCAAAGGTCGGCATGAGGCCTTCTTCGAGTCCAAGTGCGACCAAACAATTGTTGAGCCTGCAACTGGCAAACCAGTAACGTTTTTGAAAGGCGAGCTGCTGAAGATCGAGGAGTCGTACAAGGTGCGCTTATTTTCAATCGCGGAATTTTGTCAATTGACTTGATGGGGTCTAGTTTTCTGAAACTGACACGTACATCTTGTTCACCGACGGTAACTTGCGTCCTATCCAAAGGTGGACGGACGAACAGTCCAGATACTCCTTGTGGCTGCTCGAACGACCTCCATTCAAGTTCCCTTTGCTGAGGTCACCATCTTCGCCCTTAAACAAGGATTTGGGAGAAGTTTCTTTGTCTCCATTTGGAGTCCCTTCGCGAGATGAATGGAGAGATATGTGGGCTTGTTGGGACTTCATAACCACGCAAATGATCCCACCGTCCATGCTCTTCCAGAAGCCAATTGACTTGCGCCATATCTGCCTCTTCTACCTGGGCCACATTCCGACGTTCCTGGATATTCATTTGTCGAGGCTTCTCAAGGAACCGCACACTGAGCCTGAGGGATTCAAGGTCAGTCCTTCCATATTCTCGCTGAGATTTTCCTTTCCTAATCCCATGATTCCAGTATATCTTCGAAGTAATCTAGGCTATCTTTTTATTATGGGGAATAATGGTTCTGATTAATTCACAGCGAGGAATTGACCCTAATGTCGACGACCCGACAGAATGTCATGTGAGTTGAGCGCATTTATGTTTCATCCTGTAATAATTTCTCCTCAGCCGCACTCGGAAGTTCCTATCAAGGACGAAGATTGGCCTTCTCTTTCTAGCATTCTTGATTTCCAGGCGGCAGTGCGCGCTAGACTTATGCGTTTATACGACAATATTGACGCGGGTGGATTGATCTTAACTCGGAAGATCGGCAGGGTCTTGTTCATGACTCTTGAGCACGAAGCGATGCATGTAGAAACATTGCTTTACATGCTCTTGCAGCGGGCAGGAACTGGGACTATCCCGCCGCCAGGATTCGTTACGCCTCCTTGGTCTTCTCTCCTTGAAGGATGGAAGAAAATCCCCGCCCCTCCCAATAAGTCGGTCATCTTGGGACCTGCCACTGTCACCTTAGGTCATCACGACCTGGAAGCGGAAGATGCAACTTCTGCCGATGTTGGCACCCACGAATTTGGGTGGGACAATGAGCACCCTAAGCGAGAGGTCCACGTCAAGGAGTTCAAGATCGAGTGGCGTCCAGTCACAAACGGGGAATTCTACAAGTTTTATACGGGACAAGGAAAAGGCAAAGTCGAATTCCCTGCAAGCTGGGTTGAGGATGATGACGGTGTCAAGGTCATTGCTGCCTTTCCATTGTCTGGAGTCCTTCGAGCTAAAAGTTTCCCCAGGTTCGCACATTATATGGACCCGTTTCACTGGAGGTAGCATGGGATTGGCCTATCGTAACGTCCTACAACAATCTCTCGACTTATGCTATAGTCAAAGGAGGTCGTCTTCCTTCTGAGCCTGAACTTCGATTGTTCTATGACAAGTTCGAAGCCGGCTACGAAGGAGGGGCAAATGTAGGCTTCCGAAACTGGCACCCAGTTCCGTGAGTAGTTTAAGCCCTGACCTCTGAATTCTTTTAATATGAGGACCCTAGGGCTACAACCGGTTGGGAGCGCAACAACGGCAAAGGCACTAATGGCGGCGTTTGGGAATGGACTTCGACTGAGTTTGGCAAAGTTGATGGCTTTGTGACCTCGGAATTGTATCCTGGGTATGAAGGTCAATTTAACGACTCAATGGATCTGCTGACTTTGGTGCCCTCTTGCAGATATTCCACAGATTTCTTTGACGGAAAGCACCATGTCGTGGTGAGTCTTATTGAGGCGATTTCGCATTCTCTTACTGACAGAATTGCTTAGCTTGGAGGGTCGTACGCAACGATTCCTAGGATTTCCGAAAGGAGATCCTTCAGGAACTGGTACCAGAAGAATTATCCGTATGCCTGGGCAGGTGGTCGTGTCGTTTACGATATGCCGGCAAACTGAGAAATATGCTGTAATGTGACGAAGTCCGCAGCGGGAATTTCGATCAGAAACGCGGTCTTGCATCTTGAAATCGGATCGCATCAAATACATGTGTAATTCTACCGTTCTTCTGAGCTTTGTGATAGAGACCTGAACCAAGAATGTATCAGTATGTAAATGGTGCTTGTGAAATGTATTGTTGGACTTCATCGCTTCGTATGTATTGTCATGTCACCCTTGTGTCGCCCGCAGAAAGACGGCAGTTTCATTTCCCTCCAGCAGCTTAATGATTGGAATGCCCACGTCAACTCGAAAACCCGACCCTTCGTTGCTTCTTTTATGATAGAGGTAACGTTGGGCGTATTGTAAAGCGAGTCGTTTCTCGTTCAAGGACGCGTTTCTTCCAATCCAAATATAGATTGCGGGATGGGACGAATTGGAAGCAGCGTCCACAAGGAAGACATCGTCAGATGAGAGAGATGCCTTGGAGTAAGGCGGCAAGATTTTCTCGAATTCTGGGGTGCCGCTTTCATCGGAAAGGCGGAAAATGACGATGGGAGGAATTTCTGCATCATGCTCGGCAGATAAAGCCGTAGGTGCTTTCGGATGCAGTGGGAGTGAGACGTCTTGCCCAAATTCACGCAGGAATCTCATAGCGGCTGAATCACCTTCATCTGCACAACAGAGGAGGACGTCAGCGAGGCTTCTCGTAGTGTAATGGAGAACGCAATGGAGGGTCCAATCATAGCTCACCGAAGACAGTGACGTCGCATTGGCTTTCACGTTCGTTCACAATGCTTTGTACGAATTCAGCAGCTTTAAAGCGCTCCTGACCTGCGCTTGCACGAGTGTTGAACTGCAAAATATGCGTGCCTTTGTCAAGCACATATACATCGCCTGCCACCAAGCTTTCTGCTGTTGCAGGCACCTCTCGGACAGTAAGATGGGATTTACTATGACCCTCATCGCCTACAGGGTGGTGCGAAAGGTTGATGCGATATAGTTTGCGGGTGTCGGGGGGTGGATGCTCCGATACGTGATGAAAGCCCGTAGCCACGCCTCCTTTGAGGCAGATGAAATGAGGAAAGTAGGAAAGGAACTGCTGTGATTCGTAGCCCTGCACTTCGCGATATTGCACAGGCTTTCCATCGAGATCTGAATCGAACCGTTAGCCTTCACAAGGCCAGCAATCGCAAGCAATCAGAGACGAACGATCATCGAGTTCGACTGTCTTGTAGGCGGCTGTTCCTGCCTCATCCTGAGATGTGTCCTCTCCGAGCCAGAAGTGCAGATGGTAGGACAAGTTTTTGTCTTCTTCAGACTTCTTGTATGTCTGTATGACATCAATTGTTAAGCCGTTTTTATATAGCAGATCTTATAACGGCGCGACTCTGCACTCACCTGAAGAACAATGTAAGAATCTCCGTCGTAGAAATAGCCAGTCTTCTCCTTCGGCCATGGGAGGACACGGAACTGTTCAATACGCCATATCTGCAAGCCAGGGACCTTGCCAGCGTCTGCCCATGCACTCTCTTTGTCACCCGCGTGCTCTCTGACGCGTTTCTCGAGCTGTAAGGGCGGTATATTACCGCGGGTCTTTCAACGGGCGTCCAGCACAAACTGATTGGCACTAACATCAGAGCCCAGAAGGGCGATGTTGGAATCTTCGATGTTGTACTTGGTTGGTCTAGTCAGATGCGCCATGAAGGTAAAGAAGAGGGCAAGATTGATGATCGTGTTGTTGATCAAAACGGTTAGGGGTCACCCCTGTCAGTGTGCAGGTATCGACTATATACAAACAAGTAAAAAATTAGTACTCCTGGCTAAGCTAATCTAAGGAAGGTAGAATGTAAGTATATACAAGAAAAGCGAAAGGTCTCCAATAAATGCATAAATAAGGGGAGATTACACAAGACTATGTAGATGTCCGCGTTTTCCTTTTCTTGCCAGTGACATACGAAAAATTCCGTCGTGTCGGATCGACAAAATCCATGCCAATTTCACGGAAAATGTCTTGCTCTGTGGCTGAGGGGAGTAGAGACCAGTAGCCAGTTTTCTGCGTGGTCGCAGTCTCGTAATCTCCTCCAAATGGTCGAGAAAATACTGTTTCGGTTTCTGGATTACTTGAAGGTGAGTTGAAGGTCCACCGCCATAGTCCATATTCATTGAAGAACATGTTGCGTTGTCGGGCTCGATAGCATATATCCTTCTCAAACTCGGCGTCTCCTGTGAGACAGATCAGAGAGGCACCTCGCGACTTTTGCGGTACCAGGCTGCGGTGAAGACATTGCCCTTCAACATATGGAAAGGCTTGACAGGGTTTGACTTACTGGAGGGACACCTTTCTAAAATCTCCTTCCACATTCTTGACTGCCGATATTCGATCTAGACGGTCTCCCCAGGTGTCGCGTTGACCAGGTACCCGCACGATGCCCTCCCAAGTCTTCGAGCTGCTACCGAGCGTTTCGGCGACAAGTCCACGTTGCTGGAGCTTGGGCACGACATCACTGAGGAGCAGACTAGATTTCTCCTCGTTTTTCTTCCTACCTCGGGAACGCTTTTTTGGGGTATCACTTTGCTCGTCTGGATTCTGTTCCGTTGGGAAAGGGACGAACACGAAATCAGGATGCGAGATCATTAAGTGGATATCTGAGAACGACGTGAAGCCTCTCCGGCTTGTAACGTCAATAGATGAAAGATGGTGTTAATGAGCCTACTCACTAATCGCCGACCAACATCAGCTCGTATGGCGGTTCCAGGCTATCGCGACAGAAATCCTGACCATGAACAGTAAGGACGCGACGCGCTGACCAAAGAAATATGGGCTTACCAGGACCTCCTCCGCTTCACGTCTTTGTGCAGGGCATTCCAGATGGTCTGCGTATTTTATTTTGGCAATTTGCCTGACACTCAAGAAAGATGAGAATTTGCCGGACTTGAGGTCGTTGAGAGTATAGCATCCTGCTTCAACCAACTTTTTTGCGGTGACAGATCTGCAGGATATCTCAGTACAACGTGTAAGATCACTTGGATTGAGAATTACCCTATGCCAGGGACACTGCTCAGCGTGGATAAAGCCTGACTTCTGCGGAGTTCCTCGTATAAAGCTGGTATGACCGCCGTTAGCCCAGGTCCAATGGAAGGATAGAAACAGGCTGACCTTCGTCCGACAGGTCTTCTTGAGATAGCAGATATTCATTGATCCTTGCAGCAATTCCAGGGCCTATTCCGCGGAGCTGGCAATACCCAATGACTACTAGGCATCTCGAGATACATGACAGCCCTACCTGTAGAATATCTCTCCCGGACTTTATGGGATGTTGGTACTGCACGACGGCCTGGACGGCCTTTGAGAAAGCAGTGACTTTGAAGCTATTTGGGTTGGCCTTGTCCTGCTCTTCTTGTTTGTCTATTTATTGCAAGCAGAACTGAATTTGAGATACACTCTAGTACAAGATACGGATACTTTACGTTTCAAGAGTAGGTCTATGATGGACTGGTTGTGTTGGCTCCGAATTTCCGAATAGAGGCGAGCAAAAATGGCATGGCAGGAACGAGCGACATTGGGAGAGATGCGGGCGAGCATCCGCCGGCCATGCAAGTCGAGGGAGAGTTAATGATGTCACGCGTGTGACAAGTCGCGTTTGCGTGTCTCGTTTTTCAAGCACAACGACATTCAAGGCGCCTCCAGTCGCCAAAGCCTTTTCTTGTGTTCTCGTCCCTCTTTTCTTGTATTTATCAACCTTGGAATGGCAGAAACTGGCACTGCGAGCACCCCGACATTTGACATCAATCGCAGCATGACCGATTCCCAACTACGGCAAACCTTGACGCAGATATCGACTGCCGCGAATGCCGCTTATGCTTCGCCGACTCCTCTCACTGCTCACGCAAAGAGTACGTGCCCCTTTATGTTCTCGTTAATCTCTAAGTTAATTGTGGGGTGCTACAGCGTACATGAGGAACCTCCAGTCATGGTCGACTTCAACTACGCCCCCGCCAAAAAATCCCGCGACTGCTGCCGGCCGTAGCACCAGGTCACGCCCAGCGCGTACTAGCAGTCTCGCTCCTGCAGCTGCAGCAACACCCACACAAGTGTACCAACCAGTCTATCATGCTGCAGCACAATTGCCAAACATGCCAACTGTCCCAACGGTTCCCCCAAACCCGCCCAGAGCACCTCTTCCGACCACTCCTCAAGCATTCACAACCACATATTCATCGAGATTAAAGACAGGCGCAACTCTCCTCGTCCAACCCATACTTGCTTCCACCTCGACATCTACCCTACGAACAACAACAAGGAGAGGAGGCGTCATTAATTATGCCGACCCGGGATCTGGAGATGACCTTCCTGACGCTGGAGCTCTCGAATCTGATGACTCGGACTTCGTCGCCAGTGGAGGAACACGGACGTCCATCCGGCAAACCAGAACTCGTATGGGCACTGGTATGAATGTTTTCAATGCTACTACTGGTGCTTCAACTCCTCATCCAGCCCACACGCCGCGCCCAGAAAAGGCGGAGCTTGACCAAAGCTACTTAGGCATGGTCCCTCCTGCAAAATTCATCAAATCCCGTATCATGTTTCCGACTCCTTATGATTATCCGTATGTAGTTCGCTTTCTTTCCACTCTTTGCAAGCTAACGGCTAGTCTACCTCTTTCTAGTGCCTCAGACGTAGTAGAAAGTCATGCCAAAAAGCGGACTTCTCTTGTTCCTGTCCGTGTTGAATTCGAGACCGACACGCATCGAATACGAGATTGCTTCATGTGGAATATAAATGAGAGCTTGATCACTCCCGAGAAGTTTGCTCAAATATTCTGTAATGACCTCGACATATCAGCAGAACCATGGGCAGCGACGATTGCAGCCCAAATTCGTGCCCAGCTGGAAGATCAGGAAGGAGTAGCAAGTATGGAGCTGGGACAGGATGGTGCTATGGATCTGGACGAAGTGCCCCCAGACGGAGACGAAGTCCCAGAGTGTCGCGTCATACTAAGTGTAAGCTTCAAGGTCCTGTTGACGTGACGTACCGTTTTCTCATATCGTCCTCACTTTTCCCAGATCGACGTGCAAATAGGGAATTATCATCTAATGGACCACATAGAATGGGACCTTCTGTCACCGCTGACCCCAGAAGCCTTCTCCACCAAACTTTGTGCCGAGCTTGGTCTAACGGGTGAAGCATTACCGCTGATCGCTCATGCCGTGCATGAAGAGATCATGAAGCACAAGAAGGATGCCATAGAATGGGGTGTCATAGGCGGTGATCGCGACACTGGAGAGGATGCGGGTGGTGGCGGCGCTGGAGACAAGAAGGATCGGGGTGGCTTCGGTGTCGTCAAGGATAAGACAGGTCTGGGCCTTGCATGGGGTCGAGCGCCAAGAGAGGGTCGTGGTCCCAAGACGCTGAAGAGCGTGTGGAGGGATTGGGCAGAGGCCGAGGAGTTCCGGACGACTTTCGAAGAGCTTACGGCAGAGGAAGTGGAGAGGAGGGAGATTGAAAGGGAACGTGCGACGAGGTAGGTCTTGATTTATTTCCTCCAGCCCTCCATCGGCTAATTTCTTTTTAGGCGGTTGAGGAGAGAGACTTCTAAATTCCAGAGTTCAACGCGTAGTAGACGGAGGTGATGTATACTTGTATAGTCGACTATTATTATCCTATTTGCCGGTGCCGTTATCACGAAGTCTGGATACTCACAGCTTTCCACCTGACTGCTAACGACTTAATACTCCATCTTTCCAGAGCCCAATGGACCTTCATGGCCGACCAAGCGGAAACACTATAGACCTCCACGATAATTCTCACCCCTTGCACTGGTCATGTTGTGTGAATGTGATGTACTTTTTATCCAGTATGTCTTCTTCCGCCGTATTCTTCCTCATGACTCAAAACGGCCCTTTTCCTAAACAATTCAGTTCCAGGAAGATGCTTAAATACCGACGATTTCTGATCCAGAGTTGTCATGGCCTTATTAGACAATATCACCTTTGTCCTTCTTCTGCAGTCAGCTGGGTTTTTACTTGCGGCCAGAATTTTCTTCAACCTCGTTAACTACACCATCTCCTCTCGCAAGCTGCCGTATCCTCCAGGACCTCCTGCCGCGAGCATCGTATTCGGAGATAAGAGTGAGTCGTCAAAGAAGAAAACATGGGTCACCTACGCTGAATGGGGGAAGATCTATGGTAAATTGGCGCGATGTTCTCTGAGTTTCCTGGTCATTTTCTAACAATCAGTTGCCTATCCAGGCGATATAATACATCTTCAAAATTTTGGCCAACACACGATCATTCTAAATTCCATTGAGGTTGTCAAAGACCTGCTTGAAAGACGACCACACATTTATTCAGACCGGCCAGATGTCACGATGGTTAAACTGCAAGTGTCTTTTTCTCATGTTCCTGTAGTTTGTTCCCTCATCAAATCTATCAGGATGGAATGGGACTTCGCAACTGGGTTCATACATTATGGGCCAGATTGGAGAATCCATCGCCGACTGTTTAATCAGATGTTTAGGCCAGCAGCAGTCACCAAGTACAGGCCTTTACAAACAAAGAAGGTCACTGAATTCCTCTATGCCCTTCTGACCACTCCGGAAGACTTTGAGGAGCACTCCAAGAAGTCAGTGCTTGTTTCAAGGGTGAATAATGTCCGTCATACTCATCGTTGTGTAGTGTTCCAGGAGGTATTATAATGTCTGCCATGTATGGATATGATATCGCCCCGAAGGGCGACTACTTCGTGCATCTAGCTGAGACCGGTGTCATGCAAGTTTCCAAGTCTGTTTTTCCTGGTGCAATCATTGCAAACGCGCTTCCTTTCGTTCGACATATTCCATCCTGGTTTCCTGGAGCTGGGTTCAAGCGATTTGCGGAAGAGGCGAAGTCGACTACACGTCAACTAAGGGATGTGCCATTCGAATTCGCCAGAAGGAACATGGTACGTATCCGCCTGATCACCCCTACAATCAGCTTTTTGTACAAAATTTCCAGGTAGAAGGGACTGGCGCTCCCTGCATTGTCAGTGAACTGCTGACGAAGTTGGACAAATTGTTTCTAGATAAGCACATGCAACTAGTGAAAGACATGGCCGCCACTGGTTATGCAGGTGTGTCTGCATTAAAATCCCACAATGAGTCACATTGAGTTGTGTTCGGTTCGTCTAGCCGCGGCAGACACAGTATGTCGCATTGACATCAACTTCCTCATCGCGAGATGCTGAAAATGCCAAACCGTAGACCACTTCCTCGATACTTACCTTTTTTTACGCAATGGCCATGTACCCTGACGTGCAGAAGAAAGCACAGGAAGAAATTGACAATGTCGTCGGCTCTGAGCGCCTTGTCACCTTCGATGACCGTGCTTCACTGCCCTATATTGAGGCCATTTATAGGGAGGTCATGCGCTGGCAACCTGTAACGCCCCTTGGACTTGCTCACTCCACTTCCGAAGATGACATTTACAAAGGATCTTACATCCCAAAAGGTAACATTCCCAGCAGATTGTTTCAGTAAGAGTGTAACTGAAATGCTTTCCTCAGGCACCACCGTGTTTGCAAATGTATGGTAAAGAGTATTTATTCTCTTCCCCGAATCAGGAAGCCTTGATCGTCCCTCGTCTGTTTAGGGCCTTGTCTCATGATCCAGAGAAGTACAAAAGCCCAGAAACATTCCATCCGGATCGACATTTTGACGACTACGGCAAATTGTTGAGTGGCGATGACATTTATGGCTTTGGCTTTGGCAGACGGTAAGAATGTCCTGTATGCTGCCTATACTGTGACTAATATTCTTGATTGTTCCTCTGCAAGCATTTGTGCTGGAAGATACATGGCATCCTCCACGGTATCCACATCCTCATTTTTCTGTCCGAGCTCTTACAAGTCCTTTACACAACACTAGCTTTGGTTAACAATAGCTGCGACTCTTTCTGTTTTCGATATTGGGAAGAAGAAAGACGCCAATGGAAACTATATTCCCCTCGAGGTGGAATATACTGATACCCTTATCAGGTAAAAATTTCTTACTCGATTGACGACTTTTGCTCATGGAACGACTGAATGTCTCTCTTAAATAGTCATCCATCACCATTCGAGTGTTTGATTTCACCCAGGTCGGAAGAAGCTACGCAGTTGATCAAGGGATGTTTCCGTAAGCAATCATCTTCATTCGAACGCAAATTTGTATAGAAACTATCCCATGTATAGAAAAGGCGGGAGATTGAATGTCGACGCCAAGTATACAACGGTGAAAAGTTTGTTCCTAAGTAATTTCGTCTTGTCCCAGCTGATGCAATGTCGCAGGCGCTTAAGAAATACTATGATGTATATCCTTCAGTGCAAGGCGTGATAAGCAGTTGCTACATCCCCAATTGTATATCGAATTATACTCGGAAAGGTTGCTTATGAACAAACCTTTGTGCCATGTTGGCATTTATGCCGCCAGTGTCGTCTCACACGCTCCCGCATGAACCAAGTGAAGATACA
Organism: Gymnopilus dilepis; assembly: GCA_002938385.1. Taxonomy (NCBI): domain Eukaryota; kingdom Fungi; phylum Basidiomycota; class Agaricomycetes; order Agaricales; family Galerinaceae; genus Gymnopilus; species Gymnopilus dilepis. Next base: position 87,347 of record NHYE01000001.1, read on the forward strand.
GAGAGGCGCACTTTGATCTAGATGGCACGTTCAAGCTCGCTAATGTGACGCCCGCGCATCCAGAATCTTCACTTTGCTGACTGTCCGCCATTCACATGTCTCAAACTCAATAACATCTGTACCGGAAATTCCATGGCGTCTTCGACGGTAATCAGAACCCTCTTTACTACCCAGAGGTCTGTCTTTTAGACACGCTAGGCGACTCAACTTTGTCGCTCATGATTGCCTCTGTGCTCTCGAGTTTCAAGATCGAAAGTAAGAAGGATACCGTCAAGAATTATGTACCACTTGATGTATGCTTACTGATACGCTCGCCAGCTAAGAATGGGTCATGTTTGCCCAGCCATGTTCAAGCTCAGGCATGATTGTCAAAGTAGCCATCCATCAGCATTCGGGCACTCCATCGCACCAAGAACAGAAGGCGCCGTGCAGTTGGCCAAAGCAGTTCTCTGCAAGAAACTTTCTGACGAGATAAAAGTGGTAACGCAACTGATTTGGTGTAGCAATTGATTCCGGGAGGTGAGAAATCAATTGAAAGACGAGGTAAGGCATCTGACAGGTCTATAATCTCAAGGATTCCGAATTGGGTCTCGTTCTTATGACTTGACAGGAATTTTTGGAAGGGCGGCACGTAATTGACGGCGCAGCCTTGAAGGTCGTGTAACTTATAACATGTAAGTAGGCCTCATGAACTGGAGCGGATGAGAACCGTTGACACTTCCTATCGTCAAATGAATTGATGGCTCAAGTGATAAGCGATATATTGTGGGTCAAAGGAAGACACATTACAGGGTTCGCGTTCCAGAACTTCGTCTAAATCATGTCGAATATTCACAGCCCATGCAGATCAGTGAGAAGATGATGTTATCTTTTGTTCAGGTTACACTCTTGATTACTATTCACCGGTCTGCTGGGCAGGAACTTCTGACATTCTGTGTATTGAGGCAATCTTTCATGATCATAAATATCGCAGGAACCTGAAGATGAATGCTATCCAAGGAAGAATGTCCTTTCAAGATCTCCTGCTGCCGTTCACTTTGCTCCAGCTGGCTGGGATCCTAGGGTTCACATTCTTGTGTTGGACGTACCTTCGGCCACATCTATTTCTAATCTCCAGAAATCCCCCTTACCCGCCTGGACCACCTCCGAAGAGCCTGCTGTTCGGAAATCTGAGCGATGTCCCTTCGAAAAGACCATATCTCAAGTATGCTGAATGGGCGAAGACATACGGTAAAGTCACCTATTTGTATGTCATGGCCCTATTCACCCATGACTTGATCGCAGGCGACATAATCCACGTCCGTTTATATGGAGAACACATTGTCGTTTTAAACTCGATCGAAGTTGTTAGAGACCTCATCGAAAAGCGATCCCATATATACTCTGATCGGCCAGAGGTGCCTATGATCGAGCTGTGGGGTTCCTTTTTCCTCGCTAGCGTCACCCCAACTGAACCCGATGTTGTAGGATGGAGTGGGACTTCAATGCTGGACACAAGCCTTTCGGAGCTGAGTGGAAGCTTCACCGACGCCTGTTTGACCAAGTGCTTAGGCCATCGGCTGCTGTGAATTACAGACCCATTCAAGCGAGAAAAACCCATGACATGCTCTATGGATTGCTCACAAGTCCGGACGATTTCAGAAATCATTACAGAACGTAGGGCGTCCTTTCTTTGACATGGCAACCCTGATCATGTTGTTCAGTGTAGCAGCCGCCATCATCATGTCTGCGGTATATGGCTACGATATTGAACCCAACGGAGATTACTTCGTGAAGCTTGCGGAGGATGCGGTGGCCACCCTGTCGGAGTCAATTTTACCAGGCGCCAGTGCCGTTAATGCTCTTCCCATTCTTCGATTTCTTCCTGCCTGGTTTCCGGGAGCAGGCTTCAAACGATTTGCTAACAGGGCCAAGACACTTACGCGTCAAATGAGGGCCGTACCCTTCGATTTCGTCGAAAAGGGCATGGTGCGTAGCTTATCCCGGTCGAATTGCCTTTATGCTCCGTTGTCATCTCATTCAATCAATTGGTCCAACACTTGAATAGGCTGAAGGAACCGCGTCTCCATGCATCGTGACAGAACTACTTACGAAGTCTGAAAAGACAGAAAATCAATCGCAAGAATATATCAAAGAAGTCATTAAAGAAGTCGCTGCCACCTGTTATGCAGGTACGTCGGTATCACTTTGAAAACGACATGACTAGGCAGGGCGACTGATAAGGACTGCGACAGCCGGTGCGGACACGGTGAGGATTGTCCAGATTGGTTCGTAATACGTACCTCAACAATAGCTGCCGTAGAGTGTCTCTTCCCTTGGCTCATTTTTCTACGCCATGGTCCTCCATCCCAGTGTGCAGGCAAAGGCTCAGCAAGAACTTGACGCGGTCATTGGTTCTGATAGATTGGTGACCTTTGACGACCGGCCTTCTCTACCCTACATCGAAGCTATCTACCGGGAAGTCATGCGATGGAAGCCAGTAACTCCACTTGCAGTCCAACGACGTGCTTCGCAAGACGATATGTACAACGGGTTTTATATACCCAAGGGTGAGGGATCCTGTGATTCTAGTGTAAAAGAGTGAGCCTGATTCTCCGTTCGTAGGAGCTACTGTGTTGATGAATGTCTGGTGAGAGACCTCTTATATTTCCAAAACTTTGAAGGCTGAGTAATCCTGTCCGTGTCCGTCTTTGAGGGGCATGGCTCACGATCCCAGGAAGTACAAAGATCCTGAGTTATTCAACCCGGACAGATTTTTTGGCGCTGACGGAAAGCTTACACCGGACTTTGACGCGTACACTTTTGGATTTGGGAGGAGGTATGTCGAAATTCCGTGCTGCACCTCATTAATTTCATATTTCTATTCAGAATTTGTGCTGGAAGGCATATGGCATCTGCGACGGTAGATTACTTCGATTTCCACCCCCAGGACTGCCTAAGCTTTCGCCTGTAGATCTGGTTGGCAATGGCCTCGGTACTGGCGTCATTCAATATTGGAAGGAAGAAAGATGCTTTGGGAAACTATATCTCTCTCGACGGAGAGTACACTGATGCTCTCATCTGGTATGTTTCAGTGACAAGGATTTTTGACGTGTCTCAAGCCGAGAGCCTAGTCATCCTCCGCCTTTCGAATGCTCAATTACACCCAGATCAAATGAAGCTATCAAACTTATCTTGGAGGCTGCGGGTAAGATGCCAGCTGCTGAGGGATCAACATGAGGGGGCATGGTAAATGTACTGCACGACGCGACAATATATACTTGCCTGGCATTGAGTACTCAAGGTCATGAGCGACGTCGTGCAGCTGCCCGGCCCAAGATAGTCCTGACGACATGTAAACTCTGCAAGAACATCTTACTGGCGAGATAGGCAGGACAATACGCAATTGTATGGACAATGAAGGCACTGGTTTCCAAGTGAGAGTGGGCGTGAAACTGTTATTTACTCAACCTACAAGTCGCCTCTTTTCAAGTACATACCGCCTGCCCTAAAGCACCCGCCTTGTCGGCTCCGTCCTCTTTCAATCGAACTCCCACTCATGTTCGGGCTGGGACAAGTTGTCCTCATGTTAATACCTCCGCACGTCCAGATCAAAAAAGCTGGCGATCTATCGCGCAAAGTCTCCAAAGTTTCTTGGATGCCGAGACGGGCCTTGTTTAAATTATAACTGCCTGCCCTGACTAGGTTATATTTGACAGGTCCCACTTGCCTTGGTACTCCTCTGCCCTTTTTCCTTCGCGGCCGTCTCTCGTACAGGCCTAGGACTGTGGTCAGGCTCTCACCAGTGGCAGATCGGCTACGTAATGTCCTCAGGCTCGTTGGTGGAATCAATTTACAAGGCTTCGATGAGTAGAGATCTTTGTATTGCAGCGACATATTCGGATTCTGTGCGAAGATTTTTGTCCAGGTTCAGCTTCTTTTGCTCCATATTCCCTTGCGGTAGACTTGGCATGCGAGCTTTGAATGTCTTACAAATACTGCTGTCCAGCTGTATATCATGTTGTCCACTACCTTGAGGCAAGAGCAATGTCGTCTCAAAACCCTGCCGCTCCTGAATTCCTTATGCTTGCCACGGCAGTTTCTGTGGTGGCAGTAGCTACACTATTATGGAGGGCGCTCTTTTGGTCTTCCACCAGTAAACTTCCTTATCCACCTGGCCCGCGTCCTAGGAACTGGCTATCTGGTAACCTTGCGGATATACCCGCAACAAAGCCCTGGGTTACCTACACCCAGTGGGCAAATACCTACGGTGCGGGCAATGCATTGATGTTTCGCATTCAACTTTACCTTTCTGCTCAGGTGACATCATTCACCTCCGAATTTTCAGCCAGCATACCATTATTTTGAATTCAATCGATGTCGTCCACGATTTAATTGAGAGGCGATCTCACATATACTCAGACCGGCCAGATTTTGCTATGACAAGGCTGTATGCCATCCTGTACCCTCTCGGTTTTGAGTCACTGTTAATCAAGAACTACACTCTAGAATGGAGTGGGACTTTAATGCTGGACTCAAACCTCTTGGACCATCATGGAGGCTGCATCGGCGGCTATTTGATCAAGCATTCAAACCCTCTCAGTCCCTAAATTTCCGGCCTGTTCAAACCAGAAAAATCAATGATCTGCTCTATGGTCTTCTGACAACTCCTGAGGATCTGAAGAACCATTACCGAACGTAAGCTTGCGCTACCCGTTGTAATATTCCGATCATCACCTTCAATCTTCAGCGTCGCCGCAGCCATCATAATGTCTGCAGTCTATGGCTACGACATCAAGCCTAAAGGAGACTATTTTGTAGATCTTGCGGAAGCCGCTGTGGCGAAATTATCCGGGTCTATCTTCCCTGGTGCAAGCGCTGTAAACGCTCTTCCTCTTCTGCGATATCTTCCCGCTTGGTTTCCTGGAGCAGGTTTCAAGCGGTTTGCCCACGAAACCAAACTGTTGACTCGCCAAATGAGAGATGTACCGTTCGAGTTTGTACAGAACTCCATTGTACGTTGCACTTTCACTGCCATTTTGTCAACTGCCACTGTTAACCGTTGTTCCGTAGGAAATGGGGTCTTCAACCCCGTGTGTCGTGTCGGAGCTATTGGAGGACTCTGAAGAGCTGCCTTCAGTGGAGAGGTTAGAGGCAATCAAGGAAGTTGCTGCTACTGCTTATGCAGGTTCGTAAATCAATGCTTCTGCGCATGGAAACATCAGCTTGATCATGCTCTTTGTAGCTGGTTCAGACACAGTATGTTCCTCAAGGATGGCTCTGTGAGAATACATCTGAATTACTTCTAGACCGTCGCCGCTCTTGGCACATTCTTCTATGCCATGGCAATGCACCCTCATGTACAAAGCAAAGCCCAGCAGGAGATAGATGTGGTCATTGGCACTAATCGCCTCGTGACCTTCGAAGATCGAGAGTCGTTACCCTATGTTGAAGCCGTCTTTCGTGAGATCCTCCGATGGAGGCCTGCGACGCCTCTTGGAGTGGCGCGTTGTGCCTTGGAAGACGACGTTTACAACAATCATTATATTCCTAAAGGTTTGTATACAAATTCTTTCATCGGCGTGATTTTTCACCGTCCTTTCTAGGCGCCTTGGTACTGATCAACATCTGGTGAGGGAACATTCTGCTCAGCACTTGGTTGCTTAGCTCATGGGTTTTGAAGGGCCTTGTGTCATGACCCAAGAAAATACAAAATTCCTGAGGCTTTCAACCCGGATCGATACTTGGACAGCGATGGGAAGCTTCTCGCGGGAGACGATATATACGGATTTGGCTTTGGCAGACGGTGAATAGACCTGCAGACGTCGTCGCTTGAATCTCGAGCCTCGATTCATGCTAACTCCTTCGCACGTTATAGGATTTGCTCTGGCAAGCATATGGCATCCGAAACAGTACGTGTCTACCCCGACCCATTGACGTCTTCTAAGAGTTTTGTTGACCTTTCTCTCAGGTGTGGTTGACGATAGCATCTGTACTCTCGAATTTCAACATTGCGAAAAAGAAAGATGCCCTGGGGAATGAGATACCTTTGGATGGGCAATATACCGACACCCTCGTCAGGTATCGTGATCTTTCCTTTTGCTTCAATTCATAGTACTTGCCTCTGACCTTTCCATTCAGCCATCCACTGCCATATCAGTGCTCAATTGAACCTAGATCTCAAGAAAAGGCACAGCTTATTCTAGAAGAAGTCGGAAATGCGACAGACTTTTGAGTTAATTGGCTATATGTAGGCTTTGTGCGTGAATTAACTTTTCCTTCCCTTCCCTTGTCCGAGTTGATCTCACAGATTGACACGCTGGAACGACTCTACTGTTTGATCATTCTTTCGCCGAGCTTTGAGAATATAGCACTCGACGCTTTGAGGCGTCTTGTCTTTGGCTACTTCTCATCTCCAGTGCAATTGCGCAATCTCACAAGGATCCATGTCCTCCAGAAGTTAGGCAGCAGGTTTCCGCGCACGAACACTGTCTCGCATGTCAGTATGATCACTCATCGCCTGAGAGCAGCGATAGATCATGAGAAGAGGTTTCACTATACAGGCTGCGGTCTATAAAAGCTCTCGAGTGGGTCGGTGTTCAGCCTCGCTCTACACACAGGACATCATTTCAAGACTTAACACCCTGCCAACAGCCATGCATATATAAGTAAGCGCGCTCCGGCATTCGGCCCATACATCCTGATCATGAGTGGCGACCCCAGACAATCACGCTGGATCTCGGGAGTGCACGACGTCAAAGAGCAAAAGGAGCACAAGACTCCCTCGAGCTTATCTTTCGCGCATCTAAATCCGAGGTCTCCGTTGGTCTGCAAAGCGATCATGCATCATTGCATGGGCTTTACTGCGTGCCAGATTCGGACATCGTCCTGGGGTTCCGCCCGCCAAGGTGGGGGATCAGAACAATTCAAGTTTCCGGTTTCGTATCCTGGAAGCGCTGACGGCGCTGTTCTGGTGTGGATTTATCTGGCTTTGTGCGCCCTCGGCTCGGTATTCAGGACCGTACTTAACTTCAGACTACATAGCGTGTGCTTTATTGGGCGAATTCGGGAACGATGCCTGGCGCACAGTGCGTCCTCATTTTCTGACTCCTGAGCATGTGAATATCATCTTTTTGTAGCGCATGATTGCAAGTAAATGAGCAGCTTCGTCGCAATGCAGCCCAAGCTTTCGGGTACCATATCGGTCCTCGATGTTCGCCCTAAATCTAGACCAAAAGCTTAACGCGATCAGAGTTAAATTGCCCATAAATTACCCCACATAATTTAGAATAATTTCGCACCTACGGCGGCGCATCTCAACGTCCGACGTATCCAACTTTGCTGGGATCCATGTCCAGAATGAGCATTTGCATTGCAAGATGTATCAACTAGGGGCTACAGATAGCCTGTAGTGTGTAATGTAGAATACGACTCTATATACGAATTCGAGAGAAGAAAAAAAGAAGGAAGTGAGGGAACAGGTGTGCACGGGACAAAAAATTGGGACGGAAGAGATTCGTAAATGTGGACGGAGTACAACGTCGTGGACTGTACATGATACACATACGTGAGCGAGAGAGTGTGCGTACAACCACCTGCCAGCCCAAACGCCGAGCTTGCTCTGCTTGAGAGAAAGCAAGCAACAGCGTGGGTGGGCGTGGTTTTGTCTATGGTATGGTATGTTGATATGGTGAGAGGCAAGGAGGGGAAGGTATTACTGCGGGGTTATAAGTTGGTAATCTGTATGCGAGTCTATGGGGTCGAGAGAGGAAAGCAAGAAACACAGAAAAGAGAGAGAAAACGAAACGAAATGGAGCGGAGGGAGCATAATAGGGTGGATAAATAGACCAAACCAGAGGGAGATCAAGAAAGAGAGGAGGGAATCTATGCGTCTAATGTAATGTTTGTTGTTGTAACTTGTAAGCGTAAGGTATGCAGGCGTAAGAACAACCAAGAGGTCATCAATGGAAGTCCATGTCGTCGTCGTTAGAGATTGAGATTAGAGGAGAAAGAGAGTCCCGAGGCCAATCAATCGTTGTTTTTTCATCCAAATAAAAACCCACAGCAGCATTAACGCACAAAGTCGATGGACATCCGCGAATCGGGAGCTGTACTCGACGCTGAGGTTGAAGAAGAAGGCTTCTCTTGCGGCTGGGCGGACCTTGCTGGTGGGCTGGTGAGTGTAAGCGCAGAGGCGGCGCTGGTGACGGGCGAGGTGGTCACCGACGACGAGCTGGGCGTGAGCGGGTGGCCCCGTACAGCCGCCTCGATCTCGCTGAACCTTGGCAGCTCGACTTTCTCCTTGACAGCGGGAACCTCCGACTCCTTACCCTCCTTCTGATCAGCAACATCAGTCTTCTTTTTCACGCCCTCGTCGTCCGTCTTCATCTTGTCCGACGCGTCGCCGCCAAGCTCGAGACCCAAGCCGTTGCTGCCACTCTCAGGCAGGCTCTTAAGAGGCGGCAGCCGGATAGGAGGGGAGCTAGGCCTGCTTCCCGGTCGCGAGGCACCACCAGCATGGCTATATGTGCTATTCTGGTGATGCATAACCTGACTATATGCGTGCTGCGCCGCACCAAAATGCTCCTGCTGCTGGCTGAATGGGTTTGTGGACGCGGACCAGGACGTGTTCCTCGGTGGCGGAGGCGGGGACGACCTTCGGGATGGCGGCACCGAGTGAATGGGTGTCATTCCGAATGCCAGTCTGACTGAGTGTGCCAGGTGGTGATTGTTGTGACCGCTGGCATGATGATCGCGGTGAGTAAGATGCGTGGACGGCGGGGAACCACGCGACCAATGCAGAGGAGAGGGTGCGCGAGAGGAAGACGCGCTGAGAGTACCGCTTCCGCTGCCGCTGCCGCCATGACCGACTACGGGATGGTGTGAGAGTCCATGCGCCATGCTGGCTGGACTGCTGCCACTGCTGCTGGGTCCACTCGACAGCTGAGGCGTCGGCACCTGAGAGGTCGACGCGTACGCATGCCCAGGGAATATCGAGGACGTCGAGGAATACACGCCGTCGCTCCGGCGCTGAACGTGCCCAGGTCCGTGGGCGTGGGTCGGCTGTTGGGATTTGCCAAAGCCACGCATGAACGGATTACTCGCGGAAGACGGGGGACTGCCGTATGTGCCGCCTCCCGATCGTGGGTGGTCGTCCCCAATATAGAAGCCGTGATCGAAGCTCTTGGACGGGGGCGGGAGGAGGATCGGCGACGGGGCGCGGGAGGGGTTGGCCGAGTGGATGTTGAGGGTGCGCAGGGGCCCGAGGAAGGGGCTGGTGGACGGCGTGAAGGTGAACTCGGAGGTGGACCGGACGGCGGACGAGTACTGCGGCGGCGAGTGGTCGATCGGGTGGTTGCCCTGAGATCGGCCGGCGGCAGCGCCCTGCAGATGGAACATGCGAGGAGGAGATTGCGGCGCAAACGCACGTTCATGCGCCGGCAAGGGCTCGCTATCGGAGCTGATCGGCGAGGGCGACTCGTCAGGTCCCCTCTGGTGCGCGCGATAATGATAAGGATGGTGATAAGGGTGGCTCCAGAGCCCGTGGTGCGAGCTGCCGCTGCCGCCAGTGCGCATCGTCTCGACGAGATGGCCAGACGATTTCGATTGAGTCAAGGGCGGGTCGTGCTGAGGAGGAGCCATCCACGCCGGGCCGCTCAGGCGCCTCTTTGATCCTGGTCTAGCGCCGTCGTTTTCTTGATCTCGAGGATCATCGGCAGGTCGCGAAGATGACGGAACAGCTTGGGGTTGGCCGTGCCACTTTCGGTCGTTGGGGACAGCAAAAAAATTGCGGTCGTCAGCTGCCAAGGCGAGACCATTCCTCATGACAGGGCTAGTGGTAGCGCTTTTGCTAATGCGGTGGAGGGGATGGGGATCGATGGGGCTTGGTATCTGGTTCTGGGCACGACGCAGAGCCTCCGCATGCCTGGCCTCGTACTCTGCTCTCCGGAGGGCCTCCTGCCGCTCTAGAGCGTAGAGCTCGTCCATGGCGACCGAGGAGAGCGTGGTAAATGGGGAAGGGTTGGGAAATGAAGACGGGGGATGGCCGCGACGTGCCACGGGGGCATCGTAGGCGGTAGGTCGAGCGTAGGATTCGCCCTAGAGCACAATGAGCACTGTGATAACGTGGGAGGCAAATAGACGCACCTCATCATCGCTGTTTGCGCGACTTCTGGCCTTCTTCTTGGCCCGCTGAGAGGCAGCATCATCTCGAGAAGCGGCGATGGGATCCTCGGAGGCGGGGAACTCGACCTTGGGTTTGGGGGCCTTCTTTGCCTGGGCTGCGTGGGGGTGATCGTTATTGTGGATGCGGGAGTGGCGGGTGAGCTCGTCTGAGCGAGAAAAGCGCTTCTCGCAGGAGGGAAAGGTGCAGACGAAGGGCTTCTCGCCGGTGTGGGTGCGGATGTGGCGGGTCTGGGGAGAGAGTCAGTGGGCGGGGTAGCTGGCGGGCGACACAGAGCGTACCTGGTGCTCGAGACGGGAAAAGGCGCGGCCGCAGAGGAGATAGGGACACTTGTAGGGACGGGCGACGGGCTTGTCGTTGTCAGCACCCATTGCTGCTGTGGAAAGAGCGAGGGACTAGGAGGACATGTAAGTTGCGTTCTAAGTACAACACACGTTCCGGGGAATGCCCGCTGTGGGGTGAAAAAATATCTTTCCTTTTCCGGCCAACTCCTGCCGCCAATTTATTCCCCCGCACTTTCGCGCCAAACAACCCTCGACTTTCGGCCCGATTTTCGCACATTCATGTGAATGCGTTCCTAGCGCCCTTCCTCCACTCACCCTCTGCCCGTCCCCATGGGGCCCACTTTGCCATTCCAATTCACCTCCTCTGCTCTGCCTCATCCAGTTTCCTACCTCGGGTTTCATGCCTCTTTTTAATCTGTCACCAGGCGGGCCCATCAACGTCTGTCCTGGCTGTTCGACAGTGACACTGAAACTGCTGTGAACTGCTCTGCCTTGCGTCTTCCAATCACGTCGCAGACCCCTCCCATCTGTTCCCCGCTTTTCTTCTCCATTGTTCGTTCGCCCTGCTGTTTCTCCGAGGAATGCCATCTTTCCTTTCGTCATCCAGCAGCCAAATCGACACCGTCTCCATTTCTCCGCTCGACACACTCATGATCATCAATCAACATTTGACGCCTAACTTACTTACTCTGCTAAAGCCGAGCCGCGCTTATTTTATTCGTCTCTCCCAATGTAAACATCCCCATGTTCATTTTTAGATCAGATTCCTCACTTGTCGAGATGCCCGAGTGCGGCCTCGCTAGCTCCCGCGAGGGTTGTGTGTATGTACATAATTGGTGGCAATGCTCTCAGACCCTGGCCATGCACCCCAACGCGCGTATGCAACGCTGCACGTTCTTCCTCTAGGGCTTTCGACTAGGGAGGAAGATTTTCGGAGGATATCGAAACTGTCACCTCTGCATCGATGATCGGCAACACGAGTTTGCCAGCATCCCATCCCGCACGCCTCCGGTCGTGCCCTGCCTTAACTCCTTGAGTCCTTTCTTGTCAGTTTCTGCTTCGATCCAGGTCTGGATATCCTGCGCCGCGCCTGGGGCTTTTCCAACACCCTTTCTGATCTGGACAAGCACCCCTCTTCCGGATTTTCCCTTGCATTGTTCCCTGGCCTCGCTTCTCGCACTCCTCTGCATCGTGCATGGATATTTTCGCCGACCCTTACGCTGCGTATGACACCCCAAAAGACCCTCAAAACCCGTTTTAAGGATGTGCCAATCCCAAGTTCTTCGGAGAACTCCTTGCTTACAGTTAGACTCTGTGCGAAACTGCTGTTGGTGGCTGCAAGTCGGGGTCTGATAGACGTCTCTCTTCTTCGCTTGCGTGCCCGCCTTGTTTTGAAGGCATGTATGATCTGGAGATGACGGGGTTTATCTCCGCCTGTGGGCGAAAAAGGATTTCTAGATTTATTGGTCTCGCTTTCGACCAAAAAATCGACAAGCATGAGCAACAGATTGACGTTGCATCACTGCATTCCGCCGCAAGTAAATTGTACAGTCGCTCCTCCGACAATACTCCCTCGATGCATTTCATTCCAACGAATCGAAGAAGAATTTAGAGTTCTACCTTCACTCCCATATAGATCCAGCCAAGGCTCTATCCGTCCATTCAGAAGTTGGACATCAACCGTTGTCTCCTTTTAGCCTGTCTGACATATGCTATAGCATCATGGGCACTGGGCGAAATTGAGAACCTCCGCATCCGAAGCCTGCAGCTGATCGGCAGCTCGAGCGGTACCCGCGATGTGGGGTAGGGTGCGCACCCTACCTAAGTCCGTCCCTTCTTTTCTCTGGGGTTTGTCTCGATTTAATTTTGGCAGGGCCTCGTCATCGCCGGTTTGGGTGGTTCTTTCTTTCTTTCTTTTTCTCTTGGACGCGTCCGAGTCGGGTCGGATGCAGCTCGAGTTAGTCACTGAGTCAATAGCCAAGAGCGGTCGTCGGATACCGCGTGAATGTCGCGCTGCGGTATTCTATGGACGTGCACCGTTTCTGATATCTGCCATGTCATCGCCAGCGATATTTGTCGTGCATACGTAGGAGGGTGCCCTCGTACCCTTCACTTGTCTGCTGACGTGGAGCCCGAGTCGGCGTGCTTCGCGGCTGTACGGCTGTGTCGAATGCATGCTGCGCTTGGACGTGAAGAGTCATTGACCAGGAAGGCGGTTTACGTCTTTTCCTTTTCTACGAGAATTTTCGATCGAGGGTGTTTATTCTTGACAAGGCAAGACAATGACAATAGCTGTCCTAGTCTTTCCTCGAGGCTCAGGGTCTTGTATGCTTATCTATTACATCATTGAGGACGTCGGCTGCCCGATTTATAGACCGATAGTGGGGAGGCACCCTCGGCCAACAAGGGATCATTGACGCGTTGAAGGTTTATGTATTTTTATGATGACTCTTCAAGACCATTATTTCTACCAAGAAAAGTGACAAGCCTCGATGGCGATTAATCGCCGGATTCCCTAGCAAGATAGTCTGAATGCACAAGACCGACTTACCTTGCCAGCTGGCGATGATCTGAGAAAGCAGGCACCTCTTCATGCTGGTGTGTATTCAGCTTGGCTTTTCGAGTTCAGGCGAAGCAAGGTGCTAAAAATAGAAATAGAAAGAAGAAAAGAAATTGCCTCTTGGATGTTGGCAGAGTCCCTTTTGGCAGCTCTTCTTGATACGCCTTGATTTCTCCGTGTTTGAGGAGGAGACTTAAAGGACTTCTTTCTGACTCGCCTTGTTGAGTGGAATATGCCGCCAGGAGAGAGAGTAAAGGTATAGCTCAGGCAGGTGGGTGACTCTCAGGATTTCTAAGTAAAGTTGCGGAGAACCAGCCGAGTACCCACTTGGACAACCTTACTGAGCTTCAAAGGCCTCGCAAAGGCCCGAATTTGAAATAAGAGCAGCTCTATTTAAAGCCAACTGCACTTACACTTCAAGAAGTTAAACTAGCAGCGCATGGGTTTTCAAGACTTTGGGATGAGAAACTTGAACGCCATTCGTTGGCAAAAGCCAGCTTGTCACCGAGAGCGCATGTCCAGACGTTCCACAAGCCCCAAGCCTCCGTATTGTCGGACAGAGCATATTCCCAAGTCAAACAGTCAAACCTATTCACTTCAGAACCTTCGTCCCAGGAAAGGGCTACTCCGACGTTTTCCCTTCAGTCGGGGTTTGCCAGCGACCAGATTCATGGTTAGAATTTATATGACTTGAGAGGTTGAGATTCTGGAAGATCTCGAAGTCTACGGAGGCTTTTTCTCGTCTTTCGGGAAAGGTAATCCAGCAAAATGTGTATGAGCATGAGCATCAAATAGAGGCTATTAGCAAGTGTCTGGACTGGAGTCTGTGGTGGTAGGATGTAAAGAGAGCGGTCCGGACCCGGCCGAGATGGTGGCCATTACATAAGCAAAACTACTATCGGCAAGGAAATGACCTCACTGTCCTTTGGACTCGCCTGCTTTCAATGACGGGACCTTTGACCGTGACATCTGCCTTGCGCAGCCTACTTCCTGAAAACCGAGCACACTTCTACACATACTTGCTCTAGGATGGCAAAGCGAGCTCGCTCTTCGTCGTCTCCGAATTCGAAATCCAATAGTTCAACCCCTGGTACCGGATACCAGCCGTACAAGAATCCTTACCCTGAGCTTGACGTGCTTGAACCCCGATCACGAACTTCGAAATGCACTGGTCGAGGGATTCTGGCGTTAAGGAGATATGAGCTGAGAAATGCAATCATAGACAGCGCGTACAATGGACCAGGATTCCCGTATTCTCGGTGAGCGGGTCAAAGCCTTGGAAATTAAGAAGAAGCTGACGCATCCTGTTCTTCTGCAGGAAGTTGGAAGCACACAGATCTTGTGTGAATGCTCTCGCCTTCTCTTCTGGCGATGGCCGGTTCTTAGCCAGCGGTGGAGATGGTGCGTCCTATGTACGACACGGGCAAAGCAAGCTCTTCATGCTCAAGTTTTGACACCAGACCTCCGCATATGTTTATGGGATTTCCACCAGGAAGACGTCAAATCCCCGTCGTTCACGTTCATTGGTCCGAGGGTAAGTTGGCTGCGGTTAGCAGATTGACGACAATGGCTTTGCGCCTCAGGCTTACTGCCGGTCTCTATACTGTAGGGTAATATCTTCTCTATCAAATTCTCAGCCGCAAATCGTTATCTATATGCGTACGTCAGACCTTCTGGCAATCATTTCGTATCCATTGATAGAGCCTTCCTAGCGGTGGTACTTGCAATACTATATTCAAGTACGATATCTCGTCGGTTGCCCTCAACGGGCATTCGGTCAACCGTACTCCCGATTTCGTGTATCGTGATAACAACGTAATGACATGAAGTCTGATCGTCCAACATACAGCTGATCGGAATGCTGCTGGTTTGTAGGACAGCATACGCGACTTGACCTGTCACCCTTCAAACGACGAGCTCCTCATAAGTGTGAGGTACGTTGCCATCTTCCTCTCTAAGGCCTTTCCATCTGAGCCAACTAATATGGTTCTTGACACAGCGAAGATGGTACCATCAGACGATACGACGGCCGCGAGCCGAGAAGAGCGTCAGCAATGGGTGACGTCATTCAGACGACCAACGAGTTAACAGGAGTGCAATACCATCCGATTCTGGAGCACTTATTCGTGGGGAGCAATACAATCGGTGATGTGGTCCTACGAGATAGCCGGATGGCCTTTGGTTCGCAGACGAAGAGAACAGGCGAAGGGATCGTGCTTAGGGTAGGCTGGTCGTTGGCCTATAATTCAACACCTGACCCATCCCCAAAAGTATAAGACGAGGATAACAAAAAAGTCTATATCTCATCTCAGCAACCCAGAGGCCAGTAGTGTCACGTTTGACAGAGACGGTGAGTCCTGATTTGCGTCCTTGTGTCGTTCGCTGACCACCACAGACAGGTTCAAGACTGGCAGTGACCTTCCTGGTGAGCTTCTTGCATTCAAGTCGCCGACATTGATTGAAAAAGACGTCTCCACAGCGCTATTTGCCTACCATCTATGCTCTATCGGATCCTGACCCTCTTGCTGTGCTCAGTGGGAAGCATCTTCCTGACGGGTCGTCAAATCCGCCCAATGAAAGAACATATTGCAATTCATGCACCATGAAGGTAAGCAAGCCTACTGGCGCTTATAAGGATTCTAATGTCGATACCTCCTTTTGCAGCATGGGTCATTTGGGGGGCCAGGTCTCGACGTCGACGACATGTATGCCGCGGGTTCAGATGACTTCCGATGCTACGTTTGGAAAGTTCCTTCGGCCTTAGAACTCATGGAACAAAGGCAAACTTTGACTGCTGAGAGCTGGCTGGGTTATGGCGATGGAAGTACTATAGGTATGCATGCAACTGTCTTCTGCGTACACCATCTGAGTATCTTTGATGCTCATCATGATCCAGGGTTTCCGTCTAGTCCAGAAGGACATGTAGTCGTTCCTGCTGAAATCTCAACTCCGTTCTGCCGACTAACTGGTGTGTAGCCTTGTGATAGCCAACTTCACCTTACCCATCGGATACCTGCCAGGTCACAATTCCATTGTCAACTCAGCTCTATTCCATCCACATCTCCTTCACGTGGTCACTGCAGGAATAGAAAAGAAAATCATTCTTCACAGCCCAAGGCAATCTTCGCCCTGCAGCGAGAGCTTGCAGCTTTCCCCAACTACTGTCAGAAAGCTCGATGATGAGGCTTCGGAGAGGGATAGAGAAATATTCTGGTCGGCTTTGGAGTCAGCCGCTCTCCAACCAGCTGGTATCACAGACGACAACGACGAAAGACAAACACTCAGCCTCTTTGACCAGTAAGTTCACACGCCGTGGTGTCGTATTTTGATTAACATGCACCATCTTTCATAGCATTATTCGACAGGAAGGCGACACTGATGTATTTTTATCGCGTTGTGTGGGCTCAGAACCCTTTTCTTCGGACGAGGAGAGTGACGACTCCGATAGTGATGAATTTGTAGATGATGGAGGAACATTCTTAATGCGACCACCCGGCAATTTTTTCACTTATTAGAGCCCCTAGATTTTTTCAGTCTGTGTGAGGATATCAACACGGTGAGCCGAGATCGAGCATTGTCAATGTGTTCGGGTCGTGCTGTAAGTTGTCGCGAAAGTTGCCATGGAGCGCGCGTTTATTCTTTCTGGAGCCGTTAAAGCCAATATGTTGGCAGCTCGTATACAGGGCATCTTTCTAGCTCTCGTTACTGAAAATACCGGAACGTAATGTCGACAGCCTACCGACTTCCCTCTATTTGGCAATAAAATTTCCCTGTAGGGATATCGGCTCCCCTGATCAGGGACGACACCCCAATAGGAAAGTCTCGCGACCTGATGGGCTTACCTTCCGGAATGGTCTTGTGAAAGCTATCTAGGACTGAGGCCAAACCACAGAGGGATCACTATTATCGTTATTCTCTATTACGATTTCTAATTGATTATATATACCGGTGTAAGATAAGTCGTATGGCAAATGGGCGATGTATAAGTAAGAGAGGCTTACATTGATCTGCGTTCTAATACCAGATACTCCTCGTTCTGTGAATAGGAACAATTGCAGCCGTTTCGATGCCTTCAATCTTTTCCTCGCCACTTTCTATCTTTTTGGCCAGGTCCCAGAGATAGAAATCAATGAGGACACTGCTCACGACACCAGCTTCAGAGGCTGCATCGCTGTCTCCGCCTTCTTCCTTTATCAGTCGTAAAATCTCTTCTCGTACACGCTCTACTGCAATGATGCTTGCAGAACGTAGACTCACTTCCTCTTTGCAGCCGGGAGGAAACGGAGTGTGAGAGTGCAACTTTTGAAGAAGACTTGCAGGGTAGGTAATTATATGAAGATGATGGAGGATTTGCGGTACACGGTAGTCCGCAAACATCGTGAGGCGACTAATTTCAGGCCCCCTTGGCCCAGGGAAAATGGGGTGCGGGCTATCTGATGATGCAGGATAAAACGCGGCCCACGTCTCGGCGACAAGGATTTGAGCTCGCTTCCATAGGCAAACTGAGATATATTATGATAAGCGACTAGGAGTATCAGACCAGAGGTCAGACCAAACCTTTTCTGCCTTCATAATAGACTTCATCTTGAAAAGAGGGGAATGTTCGTGTCACCATCTTGACAAGATCTAAAGATGTGCCTTGACCACTATGCTGTCTTTGAAATTCATCCAAAAATCCTTTGAATGACCCGCAGAAGCCCTGTAAAACATTCATACGTGAGTTCCTCTTTTTGGATAGACAAGAATATTACCAACATTACACAAAATAAAACCGACTTCTCGCATGATCGCTATACGTTCTTGCAACAAAGGTATATCCTCCGTAGATCCATTGGCTTTGCGAAAGATGTGCTCAATGAGACGATCTGGACAGAGTGTTTCTGAGGAATAGAATTGAGGGTCGGTTATAGGGACACCTTCTTCCAGCGCTGAAATATGCCAATTCAGTTTTCTAAGAGCGCAGCACTGTTAGTTGACCTACCTCTGTCTAATGCAGCGACAAGGGACCAATACCCAGTCCAGATTTTCTTCTCTTTCGAGTTCCAACCTGCCCGCCATTCGACACCATATCTTTCTGATGTACCTTCCTTTTCCGACCAGAAGCTGAAGTTCAGGCAAGAAATAAGGAAGATCCAGTCCAACACTGATTTGGTCAACGGATCTTCAGGGTCGTAGGGTTCAGGAGGGCAGATGTGAAGGGAATGCGTCCGC
Source organism: Gymnopilus dilepis (assembly GCA_002938385.1). Classification (NCBI taxonomy): domain Eukaryota; kingdom Fungi; phylum Basidiomycota; class Agaricomycetes; order Agaricales; family Galerinaceae; genus Gymnopilus; species Gymnopilus dilepis. The sequence goes on from NHYE01000001.1 coordinate 105,564, forward strand.
CACGTCCGAGGTGTGTAAGATTCTACCAGGAGCTTCTGACGGATCTATGGATACGTATCACAAAACGAAGTGGCTGTCCTTGAGATGTCGTGCCATTCGAAGTCTTATTGAAGTACTGACGTGCTTCCCAGCGTGTTTCACGCCGACACCGTCTATTTGCACCAAGTTCGTCGTCTACGGAGGGCACAAAGTGAATAGCGTGATCAGTTGAGTCTGGGCGAATCGAATCAAGAAGAGGTGCAGTACCCGATACGCATATTCGGAACTTTCGACAACAGGGTTCCGCCTCTCTTCGTAGTCTTGTGCTGTCAGCAGAACCTTCTCCAGCATGCCAGCTGATATTTCGTCAATGTTTTCCACAGAAAATTCCATCAAAATGTCCGGACAGAGTGGAAATTGTCGCGCTGAGTCTGCTTGAGGGTCTTGTGAGGTAAAGGTGGAGGGAAATGGAGCTGCAGCAGAAACGGAGTGCGGTAGGACCCGTTAGAAAATTGTGATCAAACAGACTTTTGGCTCGTCAATGTCATCCGCATTTGGGCTCGTGCCTTCAGAAATCCATAGATCTTAGATCGATCTTTGCATCTTATCTTATCTTGCTAGAAGCTATTAGTGCAAGATCCCGCTTATGCTTTCTTTGAGGACATTATTTCTGTATAGCATAGAGTGCCATCCAACAGGAACTAAAATTACAAAATATGGCATGATAACACAGAGACCAGAATAATAGCTTAGGCACGAATAGGTATCAATAATTTAAAGACTCGTTAGGGGTCGGAGGAGTTGGAGACTCTAACACAGATTCCGGGCGAGCACCCATGCCAGCGCCATTGGGTGTCCATGGATCTGTCGCAAGGCGAATAGGTATAACCTCTCT
>NHYE01000020.1:0-10210 GCA_002938385.1 Gymnopilus dilepis
CGGGTTCTTATCCAATCCTTTGACAAATTATATGGTTAGATAGCGCTTGTAAAGTTCTAGGCTACTGTTTACCCCCTTGCCGGCCCCTACAATGGCAGGCCCAGGGCTTGACTGCCTAAACACGCCCTGGATGTGTACGTTACGTCTGGCAAGACACTGTGTTTGATGTCTTCANACATATTTGTCCCTCCCCCTACCATTTAGGCATTGTTTGGCTACTGTTTACCCCCTTGCCGGCCCCTACAATGGCAGGCCCAGGGCTTGACTGCCTAAACACGCCCTGGATGTGTACGTTACGTCTGGCAAGACACTGTGTTTGATGTCTTCATCTACCAGCACTGGCTGGTCTTCAGGCTTGAGCGCACGCGAACGACATTCTTCGACAGCTGCATTCAATGAGATATAGTACGCTTGAGAACAAGGAACAAGAATGACTTACAGTAACATCTCTTCAAAAAACGCCCATACATCGGGATGAGGAACTTTCTAATGCCCTCGTGCTCCAGAGTGCCAAAATCCAGGGGAACATCTCCACTCGTCTTTCCTGAATGAATACTGAAGGTATCACTAGTATTAGTAGAGACGTCAACGCAAAGGGTAAAGCAATTACCTGATGATATTGAGCCTTCCATCGTGAGCAGGTTCAGGACCTCCTCCAACGAAGGTCGCCTTCCATCCAGTTGCTTCGCAAACAAGGTCCAAAACAGGTTGCATAAACCTGACCAATCCCAAGATACACCTCAGACGTGGGTGAGCTATTATCAAATAGAAAGAGCAAATAACGGCTACCTCTGACGGTCTTCAGGAGCCGTCGACGCTGGGCTGGTGACTTCTTGCTCCCATACTTCCAGGGCCTCGCGAGATTCCTTGTCAGCAGTATCCATCCACTGTCTTCGTTCCTCAGCAGGTAATTCGCAAAACATCTGCCTTGCAATCTTGTCTCGCAAAGCTGCAAGTCCTTTGCGTCCTATCCCCCCCTCAGCTGCTGTCACTTTGACCTTCGCCTCAATCTCGGCTCGTTTAGTTTTACGCCAGACGTTGCAGGCTGTCTTCGCGCGCGGTCGTACAAACTGTTGGCTGGTGAGTTTGAAGAGGAGGGCGCGGTACGGATTATGCGCTCCACTGGTTTTCGAGTCGACATCGTGGTCCTTCTGGTACTGATAGGCAAGCCATCATTTGATTTGCTGTGAGCAGGTTGTCAGTCACAAGGAGCCCGAATACACCACGAACATCCCACACACGCTACGCCAGACTTTCTAGACGCAAATACTCACACCTTTCCTAAATGCAACTCTCTTCCTCCTCTCATCTAACGTCTTCAGCGCGGCCTCATATTCCGCCTCTGACATCTTGTCCCGCTCTGGCTCTGGGTAGTCAGGCTCGATCTCCTCGTCGTCGACTTTCGCCAGTTCCTCTGGACTCGGATCGACATTGTCTGGTAAGTCGATAGGAAATCTTTTAAAAAACCGTCTCTGAATTTTTGCTATGCCCTCCGCAATGTAGCCCTCGTCTACTGCTTGGCTGTATGCATCCTTCTCACCCATCAGAAAGATTTTACGCGCTCCCTGAAAGGCACCAGGGTTGACCATAGAAAAGGCTATTCGAGTAAGTCAGTCCTGTCCGCAATATTGATATATCGCCGAGGCTAACTTACTACAGATGTAGAACTCGAGATAGACGGATGATGGGAGATCCGACAGGTTCAGAGATTCTAGAATATCCGACAGTAAGTATTGAGCATTACTTGAATTATTGATTCATCTTACAAGTACTCCGTTGGGTAGGCGAAGACGCGAATATCAGTGTAATAAGCACGATGAGGAAATTGTTGGAGGTTCAAAGGATGGGCGGTGCTGTCGTGCTTGGTGAGTAATGAGGAATATTCGTAGTGAGGGCTGCTACTTACCTGACCGGCGTCTGTAGTGCGCTCGACGTCACTCGAAGTGAAAGTGCGCTTGGTAGATACAGAGGAGCACGAGGGGTTACTATTAAGCACGCTGGCATTGCACGGTAAGTACTTTCTCTATGTTTGAGTAATGTTCGCACTCACGAACGTCTGTCCGGCAGTTGCTTCAGTACAGGGGTTGTAGTGTAAAGCCAGCAGAAAGACGGGATAAGGACAAGACGGTCTGCTACAAGTCCAATATATGTGTATGAGGAAGATCGGCTATTGGCGTCTCTTCACCGATGCCCCCATCCAGACCATTACACGACTGCGAGCCCCTGCTCAGTTTACGTGTGTTCGAGGACGTGTGAGGACGAAGTCGCTGCCGAAACGGCATTATTTGCGAATTGATCTGGTGCGCCCACATTGTTGTCCTTTTTTTTTTAATATTAAATCGGGCTCGACTAGAGATCGGTACATCTGTGGAATACGGAGCTCAATTGGCCCTTTCGTCTCATCTACATTCTGGAACCAAGGGTCGTGCCATCACGGCTGTTTCCTTATCACGACCTTCCAACATTTTGGCGGTCTCGACGTATAAAAACCGGCCTTTTTCGACTCCAAGAAATCAGTTTACAGTCAACCCCCAGTCAGTGAGACACCCCCAGTCAGTGAGACAAATTGATTTTCTGCACGCAATCTTGGCTCTTTTGCCTCGGACTTTTTTTGTACCTCGCCATTGATTATCTGGCATTGTAAATACCAATTTCTGGCGTTATCGCTCAGCACAAAAAAGTAGAGGAGGCTTCATAGTCTCGCAGAACTGTCTCAAAAGTTGGGTTACACTCAAAATCAGCCAAAATTCTTTGATTTTTTTGCATATGATAGTATTACTAGGTCAGTCATCACAAAATATGAACTCTCTGAGGTGACTTATATTGCTATTGGTATTCAGACCGAGGCAGGGGGACGAAGAGATAATGCGAGCTGTGTCACATCACACCTTCCGTTTTTGGAAGGCCCTCTGAGAAGCACCCCTCGAGGCCCTCTACCCGATCAAAAATATTTTTTCAAGATGTATCCCGCCCTCTCCACCCGTTCACGATTGCACAGAGTGCTACAATGCCCGGAAGAGCAAAACCTGATGACCAAAAGCAACGGGAATATGTGGAAATCCAGGACAAATGGATGGAAGAAGCCGTCAATGTGTACAGAGAAGAACAGGAGAAAGAGGCGGGTCAAAAACGACTAGGATTGCGTGCCGTCTGTGAAATTATGGAGGACAGATGCTGGGAGACAGATAAGAAAGTCATATCTCTTGACAAGAGCACACTTACGCGCCGTCTGAAGAACACTCAGAGCCAGGCACAGTCAAATGCAGGCAAGTCATGGCTCACAGAGGGGGAGATCGACGCGATTATAGCCTACGCGAATGCCTTGGCTCGAGATGGGTGGCCGCTCAGCCGTCGGAGGATTGAAGAACATGCATATGAGATCTGCAAAGCAAAGTACGGCGAGGACTTTCCTGGATTTGGCCATAACTGGATAGACCGCTTCATGTCAAAACATAAATCACGTCTGAAGGGTTCCTGGTCGCGTCCTCTGGAGAAAAGCCGGGCTCGTGCAGGGAATCCATTTGCCAAAGCAGATTACTTCGACAAACTGAAAGTGGGCCTCGACGGAGAAGAAGAAGAAGAACCTCTTGAGATATACAATCTGTATGCGGCAGATGAGACTGGATTCCAAGATGGCATTGGAGAGAAGGAATGGGTCTATGGCGAGCCTTCAAAAAAATTTCAGCATCAACAGCGAAGCGGCAGTTGAGAAAATATTACTGTTATTGTCACCATATGCGCCGATGGAATGTCTTTGCCGCCAGCAGTTATCTTTAAAGGGGAGCATTTTCAGACTTCATGGAAGCAGGACAACCCTTTGAATGCTTCGTGAGTATCTGGCTTCATATACCACCACTGACTCAAAGGTACTCACATTTCGAAAGGCTTGGGCATTCCAAAAAGGGATACACCGACGGAGAAATTGGTGTTGAGTGGATTAAAGACTTTGATGAGAAGACGAAGGCGAAAGCAAAAGGAAAGCGTCGCTTACTCCTCGTTGATGGCCACAACTCGCACTATACTCGGGCCTTTCTCGAGCATGCACGAAAAAACCGCATCCGCGTGTTGTGCTATCCATCCCACTCCACACATCTTTATCAAGGACTAGACGTTGTGATCTTCGGTCCATTGAAGCGTGCCTGGAGCAAATTTCGTGATGAGTTCGAACGGAAGACAGGGCGAGCAATTGGAAAGACCCACTTTCTGGCTGTCTATGCTCAGGCTCATCTCGAAGCCCTCACGAAAGAAAACATTGAGGCGGCATTCAAGAAGACCGGAGTAGTCCCGTTCAATCCAGATGTCATTACAGAGGCAATGATGGCCCCAAGTCACACAACTTCCACCCAATCAGGACTGCCAGTCCCTCTTTCCAGTCCAGTTCGTGTCATGTCCGATATGATCCACCGTGTTCTTGCACGTCAGGCGTCGGAGCTAGATGAAGAGATGGAAACAGAGGATGAAGATGTTCTAGAGATCAGCAGCCCGCGAACTCATGATGAACTTCCACTGCCCTTGACGCCAATGAGAGCGGCAGTCAACGACCTTTCCTCAACCTCATTGGCACATCTCGTGTCAAGTTCTCCACCTCGAGCATCGTCGTCAATTCCCCTCTTTCAACCTAACACCATATCACCATTCAAATCATACAACAAGGACCTTCTTGAGCTCGAGCCGCATACAGAAAATGAAGCACGCCTTCAACGCGCCTTGCAAGAGGCAGAAGAACGTGATAGGCGAAGAAAGAATGCGATGGTCGAGATGCAAGGGGTGACCGTGCTCCAGAACATGTACGTACGACAAGCTAATACTCACCTTCATTCGCGCGAAGAAGAGCAGAAGAAGAAGGGCGAAGGCAACAGACTGTTTGGTGATGGCATGGCAAGGTATTTGGATGGCGATGAGTTCTACTTCAACGTTGTAAGGCTGGACGAGGAGGCAAAGCGCAAGAAACAAGCGAAGGCCGAACGCCAGGTGGCACGAGAAACTCGCGCACAGGCTTTGGCAGCGTGGAAGAAACAAGAAGACGAGAGGAAGGCACGCAACACGGAGATTCGGAGGGTTTATCACGATGCCGTGAAGGAGTGGGAAGCCGAAAGAGATGCAGCAAAATCTGGGAATAGACGGCCGGGATGGAATAAGCCAAAGAGGGGAAAGCTGGAAAAGGGAGTGCCGCGACCCAGAAAGCCTGATATTGAGGACTCTGATGAAGAACAAGAACAAGAAGACGAGGAGGAGGAGGAGAACGACGACGACGAGTAACATGATTTTAATTTAGCGATGAGATCATTCATCCTGATTAGGCATGTGACTGATTAGATGTGACCGTCTCACTGAGTGGGGTATGCTATGATAAGGGAAATTTTGACTGATCTTGCGATTTCTACCTCATCTCGTCGTATTTTGCCCTAAAAACTTCTACATACATAGTAAAGCCATAGAAGTAATCAATCAACTGAGCCGATTTGGCCAGGATCGCCCATATAATTAATCCGAAGGTGGCCTAGATTTCGGTGTCTCACTGACCGGGGGTTGACTGTACCATGCAAGATAAACTCCCACCACCTCTTTCGCCCTCCTCTGCTATGCCTGCGGCTCCTCCTGCCGTCACTGATCCGTTTGACGCCATGCCAGCGGCCTCTGCCAACCCAAACGCGTCTGCGCAGACCCCCATGGCCAGTGCTCCGTCCTCTCGTCTTGGTGTCCCACCGGAGCGCAGATCCCGTCCTGACGGTAAGGTTTACTGCGATATTGGATGTTCAAGACGGCGCTGACGTTCTGTCGCTTCCCGTAGGCGATCAACTGGTACCTGACACATTCAAAGGGAGTAAGTGTCAGCCTTCGCCTTACGAAACATGGCTTCTGATTCATTTCGACAGTTCCTCACTCCCGCAATTGGTCAGCGGAAGCCCCTCCTCACCCTAGTCTTCTCTTCAACCCTGGTGGCGCCTTCTTTGCTGTCATCATTGTCGGCCAACCAGTGGGTTTAATGCACGACCTCCAGTGAGTCCGAAATTATGTTTTGAAATGAACTGGTCTAACTTTCGTCGTCTAGTCTTTTTCTCCATTTGCTTCAATATCAATCGGAACTTTGGTTCGTCATCTGTGAGTGTTTCGGCAAGGCCGTTGGAGCCTACAAGCTTCATCTCAGTCGTGGCCACGTCCGCATCGCGCCTCACTTGAATACGCCTTTACTCTCTATTCCGCGTCGCGCCAAGCTCTCGAAAAACATCGTCAATTGGTCCAACGAGGCTGTTCTACATTATAACGCCTTCGACGACCCTGGGTACGGTAGTGCTTTCTATGGCACGATATTTGTAGGTCAACCAGTCGGTATTGTTCACGACCTGGAGTAAGTCCTGACTTCCTTCGCTTACGAGAATATGAACTGATCACTTCTCGCAGGTTTTTCCTTGATCTTCTCATAATCCAATCGGAAGTTTGGTATGTTGTTAGCAAGGACTTTACGGAAGCCTTTGGCGCGTACAAGACCGCCTTCAATATGAACCAAGTCCGCATCACGCCTCGCTTGACGGTTGATCTTCCCTCCTTCGGATATCGGCCCATCCCGATCAGTCTCCCTCGTACAAAGGTCTTACCCCGTCACCGACATCTCATTCCTCATATTGTTGTCGGTCCCCGTGAGAAGACCCCTGAGGCTCAGGAGGAAGATTGCCAAATTGATCCAACGCTCGTGGAGGCCAGTACCTCGCCCAACGTCAATATACGCCCTGATCCTGAATCTCCCATTGAAATTTCGACCGACGAGTCGGAGTCCGGTTCTGACAACGAGGAGAAGCTGCGCGCTCCCCCGACCAACGTCGTTGACAAGGACGATGACCCTCGTTTAGCGCACCTGCCTCGCTATCCCCGTGCCGTTTCTGCCCCTCCCCGCACTCTCGGTGGCCCCCCTACCCTTCCGGCTTCCATTCACCCGGACTTCAATCCATTCAAAGAAGAGGGAATTTCATTCTCAGGTGTCGCGGTTCTTACCATTAACCCCAAGAAGCGTTCGGAGCCTCCTTCCGAGGCAGAACATGTATCTGATCGCCTCAACCCGGATGCGGAAATGGCGTCCCAGGCCTCAGCCAGGAAGAGACGACAGGAAAACGTTCGATTTGCCTTTGAGCAACGCAACAAGGTGTCATCGAGCTCCACCCTCAGCCCCGCTGCGTCCATTACGAAGTCCGTCCGCCTGTCGCCGTCTCCAGCTATTCCCTCTCCCGTGGCTAGCGCTTCTCGCGTTAAGGTTCCAGGTCAGTCCGTCGTCTCTAGTGGAAATCTTTATAATTTCATTTAACAATTCACAGAAGATGACCAGGATGAGTTTATCGAACTTCCTACTCCGTCGCCGCCTAAGGCCAAGAAGCAGCGCAAAAGGAAGGGCAAGGAATGCGATGCTTAGCTCGTAATTACTTGGTTAGTGCGCTTTTTAATGCGCGTCTCGATAACTGTCTTCTGCTTGCCCTTATGTCCTCCGTCTATGCTTCTATACCACAGCCTCGTCCCCGTCTCCTTTGAGTTAGGCCCGAAGATACTGTCATTACTGTTTTCCTCCCACGCCTAGCATGCACGTTCTTACCCTCTCCTGTCGTTACTCTCGTGCAATATATTGCTTATGACTGTATTTTTGAGTTGTGAAATTGACCAAAGCCCCCTTAAAGGAAGTGCTTTGACCTGCTTTATTTGAATAAGAATAAAAGAATAAAAATAAAACGAACGAAAGAAAAATACAGAGATAGATGCACAAAATACAACAGAAGATATATTATTTAACAAGTCCTGGGCGAGAATCTTGCTTGACGGTACTCAGCTCAATGGCATCATCGAAGTCCAAAGACATGAGCTTCTGATACTTGTCCTCGTCCGCTTCAATCGCCTTGCGACGCTTGTTGGCTAAGCTGTTAGAGCGGGAGCGGTCAGTTAGGGTGAGCTTTCGCAGGAGCAATGGCGCACCGATACTGTATAGCTTTTAACCTGAGTGTTTCACGATGTTCTTCACGATATCGTGCATCGTGATAGCGTCGACGCTCCTTTTGCAACCTCTCTTCCTCCTCTGATTTAGCTTTCCTCCTAAAAAATAGTTGCCACGTCAGCATCAATTTTGGTGATGGACAACATGGCCTACCGCAGGGCGCGCTTCCTTGCTTTCTCTCGCTCGACCGGGGCATTACTGGGAACGACGCTAGTCAGAAGCAGAAGAGGGAGATGGTAGAAAAGCTCACACTCGGTAATGCTCTCGTTTCCGCTTCAATCTCTTCTCTCGTGATAAAGGATCCTCCTCCATCGATAAAGATTCGCATGGCTCGAACCACAACGCCGACGGCATGGAGAGTGTATTTAGCATCTGGCCTGCTCTCTGAGACACGAAACCTAAAAATCTGAAGGGTAAAGAGAAAAGATGGCAAGCTTACAGCTAGATGCAGTGGAAATGCGTGTGGATGGGTGCGGTCGTCGTCGTGGTTGAGAAGTTGAAGTTCCGAGTGTCCGCAAATGGGAAGAAATTTCCCGATGGTCTAAAATTAGATACCCTCCAAGTCGAAAGGCCTCACTTGCGATGGCTCTATGTCCTCTTATTGTATCGGAAACATGCGCAGATCTACCAGAATAAAAACCTGATTAACTTGTAAACCTTTGAATTGTAAAAAATTAGATGTCAAGCTTCTATGAGGATCCAACATGAACCCGTGCTAGAAGTTCCAGGACAGGTTGGAACTCGAAGAAGTTCATTCAGAAACCTTCGACCATGTACAACAACCTGGCGAGCACCCCTTGCATTGAAACTCAAAAAACAGTTTCAGACATACATTCACAATGCTATCCCATCTTTTAATAGAGCCCAACTTGGATTGTCGCGTCTGAATTCGACGTCGACCTGTTCAGTCTTGACCCGAAACCGCCACGCGGCCGACATAATGTAAGATATTGCTCAACTTTCGTTCATTTATCCGACGGCCGGGCTACCAAACGCCGTAGGATTAAACCTTAATATATATACCACGCATCATACAAGTAATTGAAGGATAACTATCTCAATGTCAGAAGATTATGAGCCAGCGACGTCATTCTGGCCCACTCCTGATAGCACAGAATTCGCGTTAGACGAGAACGGAGACCTTTACGATCAGGTAGTCGAAGCCGATGTTATGGAGAGCCCGGGTTTCGCTACCTCTGCGAAACCGAAGAAGAAAAAGAAAGCAAGCAAAGTCTCTGTGCGTGCTTCAACCTCTATTTTATTTCTGTATCTCATTGTATCTGTTTCTTCAAGTCTCGGCCTAATGTGGTTTGGAAGGAGCGCTATCGACAGATTTTCCTTGACGAAATGCTTCGTTGGTCCGGTCGCGGCGATTTTCAGCACGCAGAGAACTGCCCAGATTGTCTGGCTCGTTCTTCTTCAAGCCCAGGCATCCCTGAATACCGTTGCGCCGAGTGTATGGTACCAGATCTAACTTGCAGCTCGTGCTGCGTCAGAAGGCATCGGTTGCAACCTTTCCACAGAATTGAAGTGCGCAGCTTTCTACTTTTCTTTATAAACATCTCCGTTTACATTTATAACAGAAATGGGATGGTCAAAGGTTCTGCTCCGTGTCGCTCAAATCACTCGGCCTTAAAATCCAACTCAACCACTCTGGCTCCCTCTGCGAAAATCCAATTCCCGCACAGTCAAATATGCTCGTACTACATACCAATGGGATACATGACGTCGCCATCTCCTACTGCGGTTGCTCACGGGCTCTCCCTCACAACATTCAGCTACTCCGTCGTCGACTATATCCGGCCTCTCAAATCAAAATCAGAACTTGCGCTACGTTCGAGTTATTGGATACCCTACACAAATTCGCGCTTACAACGAAGTCATCGACATATGACTTTTATCGCGCCCTCGAAAAACTGACGAACAATACCGGCATCAACGTTCCTAAAACGCGGTATAAGCCTCTCTGCCGGATGATTCTGCAGTGGAGGCACCTCAAGTTGTTGAAATGGGGCGGTAGGGGGCATGATCCGACCGGTGTCGACGGCACGCAGGACAGAGAGTTAGCTTTACGGTGTCCTTCTTGCCCCCATCCCGGCATCAATTTACCAGACAATTGGGAAGATGTTCCAGATCAATATAAGTATGTTCGATCTCACAGAATTACGTCCTCTATTTACATATGTCCAGATACCAGCCATGTAGGTTGGAATTCTATATCACCTGCTGCCAACTTGC
>NHYE01000021.1:0-39461 GCA_002938385.1 Gymnopilus dilepis
ACGCGAGAATCTGGGCCCATCTACACGCAATTTCATCAGGTTGGGTTTTTGTGCATCCCTTGGCCTTGTATACCCGCCTGCGCTTGCTGCCCTTGAGCTAGTGGATGCTGGCTAGCTTTGGAAATGGACTCACTTTTTCCTATCAAATTGNGTGGCTACGCCAGGGCTACGCGAGAATCTGGGCCCATCTACACGCAATTTCATCAGGTTGGGTTTTTGTGCATCCCTTGGCCTTGTATACCCGCCTGCGCTTGCTGCCCTTGAGCTAGTGGATGCTGGCTAGCTTTGGAAATGGACTCACTTTTTCCTATCAAATTGCGCCTCTATCCCCTCTTCCTAAATATGACATTTGTGCGTTCACGGTCTTCTTATGGATGTAGGAGTGACCGCAGACCGTCGCGCGAATCAAGATGTGCTCACTTTCGAGCCTTTTCATGAATTTTCGAGTTCTTGCCTTTTGGTCGCTTTATTTTTGATGTCGTAGGATAGAGTTTTAATGATATCGAATACATCTCAATTCACGGCCGTAACCTAAGCATTTGCCGTGAAATTCAGTGGACTTTATTGAAAGGAACTATTTACGCGTTCAGACCAACTAAAATGCGATTGGTGTGGCAGGTCTATTACCACTAACCAGGAGATCGGGGTCTCGCTCATGTGTGACCAGCTCATCACATTGAAATTGAACCGCGTAGCTCCGGCCTACCGTAGTGCAGGATACAGGTGTGGTCGATTGTCACTGAGGCTGCGATGGGGGGTATCAAATTCAAGGCTTCAGCACCTCATAATTGGGCACCCACCGAAAGCAGCCTTTGACGTTTGATCACGACCGTTTCTCATGCACATCGTAACTCTCTGAAAACAGCGCCGTCCTTCACTCATTGCATGAGGGTCGTAACACAATGAGACAAAATCGTTGGAATAGCCGAAGAATACTGATGATTTGGGGAGGAGTGCAGACGGAGTGCAGTTAATGCAGGCGTCTCGGGGATTTGACCAGGCCCGCAACTTCGCTCCTCCCAAGAGGAGTCACCAGCCGCCCTGACCGCGTCATTGTTGAATTGCTTGTAACCGTAGGAATCTTTATTGAGGGGTGCTATCTCAGCTCCCTAGGACCAGGGTTGAGAACGTCCAGCTGAAGGTCCTCCGAGTAAGAAGGACAGTTGATAAGATTAACCAGTATACCTCGGAGAGACTTGCCAAGAGCAAAAGGAATACACGAAAGTGCAAACCTTTGTCGTCCCTCTAATTGCGGCGAAGTTTGGAGGAAAAAGCGCGTATTTTTGGCACGATTCCATGACACATATGGAAGTGGCATATTTTCAGGCAACACGTGCGGGGGGACTCCTTAGCATTACCCACCTTTCACCTGGAGCTCGCCGCAGCCCGCGTATCGCTCAACCCTCTCCACGATGTCGACAACATCGAATACAGCTTCAGGCTCTCGTTCTCCATCGCCCGCGACACCTGAAGCCTCTGACTCACCTGAATTGGTGACCATTCAGAGTGAGCTGGACCTCCCCTCTGCATGGTACCCCGTCGCAGTACATTCTGCCAAGGGCACAATGCTGCCGTGGACTTCAGACCCTTCAGTCTACACAATGCCACACAAAGCCGAGGAAGAGCAAATGTTGAACCTGGACGAGTTGATCGAACGGCATGCTTACGATGAGTGCGTACTTCCATAAACATTCACAGTATCTATGTTCACCGCTATTCAGCTCACCTTCCTCCGGATTCAATTCCACCGCGAATCTTTCTCCTCCTCCCCAATACCCCCTTATATCAAACTCTTCTCCCAGTAATTCAGAGTCTATATTGCCAGACATGCCAGCGAGCAATCTCTTAGCGCAGCCCTCGTATGGCCCTATATCTTTGACGAAGCCGATACCTCCTCCTGCTTCACTTCCTCGCAAGCCTGACCCATCTGCGATGAAGCAAAGGGTCGTTTACCCCCCAAAGGAGTCATGTTTCAAGTATGGCCCTCTTTTTCCCGCTCGCCCGTATCTTTTACTCATTCCTCGACAGCCTGCCTATCATGTTTCCCAGTATCCCAGAGAATGGTACCAAGTCTCGCGTGGAGACACAGGTCAGGGTCACGATAGATTTGGCTGATGCGAGCTCGTCATCGGACCCCCGAAGGTACGACCGGGTAGGCTCTTGGAAGTGGCTGAAGCTACCGCGAGGGACGGCGACTAAAAGGCGGACCAGGAAGCAAGGCAAAATTGGTGAGATTTTACCATTGCAACAAATGTGCAAAGTTCACAAGCTTTGGTAGATTCTGATCCCGAGGATGTGCTACATCTTTCTGCAAGTGTCACCTGCGCTTCTCCTCCTCACAACCCCGTCTTGAGTTGCTCCAGCTGCCAGGCTCGTGAGGTGCGTCATATATTGAGATATAAGTCTTCTTTTCTAAGCATTTGGTCCATTCAACTAGGCCAAACGTGTCGCCAAAAAGCTGGCCGCTCGCGTCCGTCCGGCTAGATCAGATTCCGAATCTGAAGCCGACCCGACAAAACCTCATAAAGGGAAGCACCATGAAGATACAACAAGCATAATTCAATTCAATTGTGCTGAAATCTTGGACTTCTCTACCGGCTCGGTTGTGTTACCCCTTCGCATTACCTGCTACTGCCGACACCACAGGGAGAAGGTGGGCTTCAACGTTCACTTTTCGTTGATGGACCACACAGGACGGATCGTCGGGTCTGGAATGTCGCGACCTATTATGATTACCGATGACCACAAGACGTCGACAGCAAATAGAGTCCCAGAACTATCCAATGGCTTGTCTCTTGAGCGTCCTGATTGGTCGCATGTTGGGGGTGTACTGGGTGAGATGCCACCTACAGTTGACCCCGGTGCACCATCCAAGCGCAAGAAAGAGGTCACTAGCTCTGGTTTGGGAAAGAAGCGCCCGAAGCCGTACGATGCGTCCGCAAAGCCCAACCGAGTATCTCGAGAAGGCAGCATCTCAAGCGCGCCTTCGCCTTCAACTTCTTATTCTCCTCTCCCAACGACCAGGGCTTCCACGCCTTTCTCGGCATTCCATCCGTTGGGGTTGTCAGATGCGTCTGTTGCCCCAACGATGTATGATGGAATGCGCAGTTCGGAAACATCCTCCCCAGATTCGCTCCCCACGCCGTTGGACCAAAGCTCGGACGTGCAAATGCCTGACTTCTCGGCAATCACCCCAGAAGTAGTCGACGAAAGATCTGCACCGTCCGCCGCCTTACCCCATCCCTCGAATTTCCTGATGCCACATACAATGCCGTTCATGTTCTATAACCGTAGTGGGTCGACCTCTCAAGTCCAGCCTCCTGCGATACATCGTCTTATTCCCAACACTGGCCCGACACATGGCGGCATTGAAGTTACTATCCTGGGTGCGAATTTCCTCCCGTCGATACAGCTCAACTGTATTTTCGGGGATGTTGCAGCCAGTTCGACTCAGCGTTGGAGTGATAATACCCTGGTCTGCATCTTACCACCGCGGGCAATGCCTGGTGTTGTAGCAGTGTGGTTCGAAGGGTTCCCCAAAGTTGATGAACAAAGTAATTCTCCCCTTTCTTTGTTCACTTACTCCGATGAGTCGGACAGAGCTTTGTAAGTGCTGTTATCCTTGTGGATTTCTCAAGTGCTGACCTCATAATCTTAAGGATGGAACTTGCATTACAGGTTGTCGGTCTGAAGATGACTGGTAAGATCGAAGACGCGAAGAATGTGGCCATGCGGATCGTGGGCAATGCTGGAGGAGATGGAACCGATTCCAATAATCAAACTGGTTCTACTGGAATGATGCAACTCGCTTTATCGTCAGCCGTGCACGACGTCCGCCCTCTTCTCTTGGTGCGACCAGATGACAACGCCGAGTTCGAGAGCCGCATCATCAAGCTCCTCACTATCATGGATACACCCTTGGACGACTCTGCTATGCTCTCGACATCCACAGAGGATGCAATCTCTTTCCCCTCTCCCAGCGGACAGACATTGCTTCATCTGGCTTCGTCTTTGGGACTTCCATTGTTAACAAGATGGCTTGTGCAACGTGGTGCTGATGTGGATGCCAGGGACCGTAACGGCTTCACACCATTACACTTCGCTGCGTTATCCCAGTCAAAGGCTTGCGCTTCCATACTACTCGAAGCCGGAGCTGATCTAGAAGTCGTGAATGCTCTTGGCAAGACTCCAGAGGAGATTACAACGGTTGAATTCTTTACGGATGTCTTTGCGACCCGAAGTGAAGATGATTCTGACGAGTATGATTCCGAAGATGATGACGGGCAGCTAGGGGACGCCGAGGAAGATGAAGACATACCGGTCCGACGAATTTTGTCTCGTCGTGTTTCTCGTCGCTCCTCACGATTATTTGCGACGCACTCTGGCCGCGGCACTCCTCGTCGACCCATTGATCTATCTAGAGCCCCTACTCCCCCTCCCGTTGCCCTTGACAACAAGTCGAGCAGCGATTCTAACCTTAAAGGGGCCGCTGAGACTGCAGAAGCCAAACGAGCAGCGTCTTTCGTGGAAAAGATGATTCAGCGCACTCTTGCACAGATACCAGCGATACCAGCTACTCAAGGCATAATTCCCAACATTCCTCAACTCCCAATCCCTCATCTTCCTGATTTGAAAGCTGTGCAATGGGCTAATCTGCCCCAGATACCCATGGTCTTCCCGGTGTTCGTGCCCATGATGCCAAATTGGCCGTCATTCCTTGGAGGTGAAAATGGCACGGGCGCTGCTGGGGAGACCGCTGTTGGCCAGGCAGATGAGAATGGCTTGAACATGGGTTCTGTGGCTCTGCGGGCTGCACAAGAATGGCGGGCAACCTGGGAAAAGTGGGTTGCTTTAGCCGTCGCAACGACAGCTGGACAACAAACCGAGGATGTGCCCCCTCCTGTTTACACTCCTCGAGCTGGTGCAGACGAGTCGACGCAGCTTCCTAGTTCAACAGTTGACGAAATTCAAACGGCTGTTCCCTCTAGCTCCGGCCGCCCACATGCTGAGATTCGGCCGGTGGGTTACGACAGTACACCAGTCCCGGATCAAGTAGTTGAATCCTTCGGATACCAACCTTCTGCAAAGCAGACCCAGAAAATGCAGAAAAAACGTATGTCTAATATGATTGCCACGCTCAGCTCTATGGGCCTCATAACTAATAACAATCCGCTTTAGATGACCACATGCTCTTACTATTCTGGTTACCTATTCTTCTCTGTAAGTGCGCCAATCTCCTGTTAAGGTCTTATGCTTACGTTCTGCTTAGTGTCTATGCTCTGGGCTTTCCACAACGGTTTGCGTTTCGCCTTCCATGCAATCAAGATGGTTCTTCCAACCAGGACACCTGTTCGTTCTTGATTTAGATTATATATCTCTACTATTTCTTCTTTTTCTCTTCGTTTTCTTAATTTTAGGTAGATTTTCCGGCTCTCCATTGATACATCTCTGTAATTCAAACCGTGGAAGAGGGTTTAGGGTGTCGCTGGATCAACTTGTATTTTCTATTTGTCGGCATAAGAAGCAGTGTTATAGACTCGTACTCTTTTATTTCGAGCCACTTGTAGGCCTTCAGCGTTACAAAGTAGGGCCCCAGTCCTCGTGAAAATCTCAGTTCCATGTGTGACAAGGCTCAGAAGTCCATTGATTTTGTAATGCCTGGATGAGGTTCAGGGCGGTCATGCTTATGGTAGGCAGCAAGGTCAATTTCGAGCAGCCTTAAGCTTGCTCAAGATTAGGATCAGAAAGAATATCACCTAGGACCATTCCGGTAACACAGCTGCCTGAGGCTGGTATCCCCACAGAACCAGTAGCTAAACAACGATTTGACACTGAAGATTCCAACTTTCATTTTCTCTTCTTGGCCAATCTCCAGAAAGCATTCGCGCGAGAACTTCAGTCTGAGGAGCAAGGACTGGACACGCAGATCGATGGAGAGAAACTAGGCTGAGAAACACCCTCCATCTTCTACCGAACTAGCATCACGGTCCGAGAGGCCTGGGCGTAGTCGGACGCGACTTCTTCTGCAACGAGGTGGTCTTGAAGCGGCTCTTTATGTGTAAAACGCGTCGAGGCTGGGAAGAAGAACTAATAGGTATCTATGAAATGAACGAATGTTGTGTTGGCCTCGTGGTGTGGTGGACATGTCTGGCCCAAGAGTTGTTTACACCTCTTTGTGACTGAGTAACTTCGAGAACAAGAGTACGCGACTTGGTTGAATTTGCCTTCTACCATTTGTCCCTACCTCTTACTTCCTCTGACCTCTGACTAGCTGACAAAACATGAAACGGCAGGCCGAGAAGCAGTTGATCAAAGGGGATGATGATATTGAAATTGAAGAGGTGCGTCTCACCTTGACCCTTGTCAATTCTTGTCTGATCAAGCACCGCTAGGACTCACCGAGCCAAGGGGGCTTCAAGAAGGCTGACGATGCCGTTCTAGCCACTCGAGTGTGCGTGCCTCCATATTTCCCAAGTGTTCTCCGAATTCATACGAAAACTTTAGGATTCGTGGTCTACCGAAACGCGCAGGCGCTCGCGCGCCGCAAGATACGCAATCAAATACCACGACTGCTACAACCACGACCACAACCGTTCGTTCCCTGATTTCCTGCTCAATTCTATGCTGCAGCTCCTTTTAGGCTTCCTCCTCCATATTTTCCTCGACTTCGTCCTTCGCTAGTGGCTCCTTCAAATTTGAACCTAGCACTAGTGGCCCTCCTTCAACGTCCGCATTCAATTCAGTTCGTAAATTTGTCGTTTGACCCTCAGAAAAACTGAAAATGGTTTTTGGACCAGTCTCCATTTCCCGGATTTGGACTCAACAAACCAACAACTCCAGCTGCAGACAAACCTTCAACAGTGAGCAGTCCTCTAGCGTGTTTCTTTGTATTGTTTGACGTGCCATTTTCAGAATTCGTTCATGTCATCACCATTTTCAAACCCGACTGCTCCTTCTGCCTCCACAAATTCGGGCTTCACTTTCACACCTACCCCCAGTGTTCCGAATATGTCGCCAACAGCAACTAGCACATCGAAAGCTTTTGCTGCCTCCCTTAGTAGCTCGGGAAATCCTTTTGGTTTAAGCTCTGCTGCTGCCCCTACTCCTTCGTCTTCAAAAGCGCCAATGACGAATGGCTCATCTGGCTCGGCTACTCAGAAATATTATATGGACCTCCGAGGCTTAAACGTGTCCTTCCTTTCTGCTGCCTCAAAGAAGGTCGAAGAAGACCCTTTCTTTGACCTGGCCCAATTACACGAACAGTATAAATCCTTCCGAACCAAGATTCAGGAGGACTTTGACAAAGCTGGAATGAATAATTCATCAACGCAAATGGAGACAGCATTCACCGCTGCAGCTCAGCCTCCCAAAGTGTCAGCGCCTGCGCCTCCAACGTCCTTCGTTGGATTCGGTGCATTCAAGGCTCCTCAATCCTCTGCTCCCTCCACCGGTGATGCCAAAGCCAGTCCATTTGACTTCAAATCTTCGACTAGCAGCTCGTCAAATGCGCCGAATCCCTTTGCCCCTACCAATGATTCTAAACCTTCGAACTCTCCATTTGGTTCCTCTGCGTTCCCTTCAGCTCCAAGTGCAAGTACCTCCTCGCCATTTTCACTTGGCGATTCTTCGAAGCCAACGACCTCCCCATCTGCTAATCCTTTCGGTGGCTTTGGGACAACAACCCCTAGTACGGGATTCACTTTCGGCGCATCACCGCAGCCTACGAGCACTGCTCCGAAACCCCTCTTCGGTTCTAGCAGCACACCTCTTAGCTTTGGCAGCACATCGTCAACACCGTCGTCGTCCAATATATTTGGCAAACCAGAAAATAAGGACACAAGTGCTCAGCAGTCGCCTTTCGGCAAGGCAGCTATAAAGAGCCCTGTCCACTTCACTTTTGGAAGTTCGCCTTCACCTGCGCCTACAGATTCTGGATCCGCAAAACCTCATACGGAAGGAACAGATGGCGCCTTCGGGGATAAAGCTCCCGAGGATGAAAACTCGGAACGAGCAACACCTGCAGAAGGTGACGGTGGTGCTGAGGCTCAACCCGCCCTGTTCGCGACGAACCCTCATGATGAAGAGGGTGAAGGTGAAGAAAATGAGGAGACCGTGCATAGCATTCGGTCGAAGGTATTGCGCTTTGACAATAACAAATGGGTGTCTTATGGAATTGGTCAGTCATTTTGAGCCCTTCAGAGGTTTCTCTACTGACGTATGGCTTGCAATCAGGCCTACTCAAAGTTAAGAAGGACAAGGACTCAGAAGCACGAAGATTGCTCATGAGAAACAGCAGTACCGGCAATGTCGTCCTTGTACGTTAAACAAATTCCTGCGTAGCGTTCTGCAGCTCACCTTCCTTTGCAGAATTTCAGGCTCTATGCCGGGTTAAAACTCACCCAGGACACTGATCAGCCAAATACACTCAAGTTCATTGGTCATGAGGGTGGTGTTTCCCAGCCATACAGTGTGAAGGTCAAGACGAAGGAGAATGCAGCCGAGCTGAAGAGTATCCTTGAAAGAGAGATCGCATTCGTGAAAGCAAAAGAGGAGACTTGATGTTCTAGAATTCATTATCTAGACCTTGCTTGGTTGATCATACTGTACATTCATGGACCTGCATTGGCTTAATGACCAGAAGTGAATTGGCATTAATTACGGACTCCTCCCATCCTCGTGGTGCATGGAATTCGAAGAAAAGTAGTACAAGAGGTATAATTCATTTTCCATTAAAATGGCTTTGAGCGTTGTGCCATATTGAGTTCAACACAAAGGCTTCACTGAGAAGTAGCTCAATTTCGTGATCACCCCAGTCTTGTGTTGGCAAAGACTGTAAAAACATAATGATGCCCTTTGACCATGTCAGCATCCTTTTACTCGTCGCAGACTGTCTGGAATGTACAGACCTGGAAATCCATTTTTCGTAACTTCTCACTCCAGCGAACCAGGAAGGCTGAACATACGTAGAGGTGAAACTGCGAGAAAGCATCCGGGCCTTCCGCCTACACAAAACAAGTTGGCCCTGGTTGAGCATATAGAATTCGCTGGAAAGGACTTACGAGATATGTATCCCACATTCTGATGGTATTTTGTACGCTGATCTCGCGCATAAGCAGGCAGTTCATCCAGCGGAAGGCAAACTGCATGAACTCGACGTTCTGCGATTCCAGATGAGCAGCTAGTGGGGCTACAAAATTTTCAGTAAAACGAAATCAGGTACAAGAGATACAACGAACCATCAATGCGCGCCACCAACTCAGCCATCCTCCGTACGCTCCTCACAATGCCGGGCTGTGCAAAAATATAGTTGTCTTGAATACCGTCAAGCAGACGAGACAGACACCAGAAAGAATCGGCTTCGATGGCAGACAAGACGTGAGGCGGCAGCGCGGAAGGATCGAAGTCCTCAGGTTCGGAATCTTGGTGTCTGTGAATACAAACAAACGGCATTAACAGGTAGGGAGTATACCGATGTAAGCCGATAGGAAGACTTGGAAGAAGGGTGTGACAAGGTCGTTGATTCCTTGTACATAGCCGCTGGCTGGGTGTCTGATGGCCCAGACGTACAGAATTCTTTCCAAGCTCTGGATGTGGTTTGGAGTCAGAAGGTCATCTATGGACGAAGGAATGTAGGACGAACCCTCTGTGTTGTTTCATGCATCCATAGTCGCACACCTGGCCTTGTTCTAGGGACGTCTATCTCGATTTGGTGCCATATCTGTTGATCAAGTCCGTCCCGGCCCCGTGCAAAAGCGAGCTCGACCATGTTTTGGTATTCGCCTCTCTTCCTGGCTAGAGTGCTTGCCCGGAGAGGAGTGGGCAATGGCAGGTATCCCTTGGTGAACAGTCAATGATTTGGTTTTCAGGCTAACTATGGCATGACTAACAAGTAGAAGTTGCCAAGCCATAGGACGCAGATCTGACGGAATCCCAGACCAAGCAAGTTTTCGTAACTCGCCTGCAGGCCAAGTTTAGATGCATAGAGAGGAGGGACATAACAACGACCTACCAATATTGACATCTTGACTGGACAAGCACTCCTCAAATTTGTGTCTCCGGTTGGTCTTTATGGACCTCTCTCGGAGAAGCTTCTCTGACTTTTCTCTTTGAACGAGCTTCGAACTTGCATTTGTTGCGGCCGGCGGGGCGGGAGAGGGATCTCTTTGACGGTTACGATTCTTGATACCATTTAAGGGATCTTGTCACTGCATGATGAGCAGATGAACAGCAAGACGACAAGGAGAAAAGAATCACCAGTAACAATGTCGTCTACATCATTGCGTATTGAGCTACTGAGATGTTTGCCCTTGGAATGAGTGTTGGTCGAAACGGAGGGACCGCTTGGATCGTCCTCGTTAGCATCAGGGTCGAGATCACCCAAGATCATGTCGCCTTCCACATCGACGTCCACTGAACCCGAGTCGCCCTCAATGTCCCTCCTTTCGGATCTTTCGTCCAGCTTGGTTTGACTGCCCTTCCTACTGGGTGATGTCCGAATCATGGTCCAGCCATTCCGAGGTGCTTCAGAGGATGCCGGGTCTGTTTTGGGAGGATAAGAACTGGGTGCATGCAAATGTGTGTACGATGATGCTAGGGTAGAAGATGAGGCGTTCTTGGAGAGCCTTGCGACGTCCTTGGGAGCCGTAGTAGACGATGAAGCGGAAGGACGAGCCCAGGAGGAATTAAGGGTTGAGTGGCGAGGAGACTCTGAATCTGAAGCACTGTCCCAGGCATCGTCCTCGCCCCAGTCAGCGTTTGCGTTGAAAGAGGAGACATGGAGGCCGATGTGGGGACGCGCTGGAGGAGATCGAGGATTCATTGGATCATCGCCATTTATTGCGAGCCTCAATTTGACAGCGTCCCTCTAATGCATCCCCACGTGATATCTCTTTGGGCGGTCCGGCGCACTCCTTCACTTGCTCTCTCCCGCCATGTCCCTCGCCGACTTTTCGTCTTGCGAGATATCAGATGCACTCATAAAGCTGTCCGTGTCCCATGGCGGCCACATCCCTGACATACGTCTGGTCACCCATGAAACGCGTCGCATCTGTGGTCCTGCCTACACTGTCAAATTCGTCTTGGCTTCTGATACAGGCGCCCCTAAGCTCGCTTCTCATTTTGTTGACACAGTAACTGAGGGTTCTGTCATTATCATAGATGTTCCCCCAGGTCCAGTGCTTGTTCTAATCCTTGTCTGCACTCCGTTCTCACATGCTTCGAAAGCCAGAAGCTAAAAACGCCGTATGGGGCGGGCTCATGACAGCGGGTGCCCTCGTCCGCGGTGCCAAGGGCGTGATAATCTCTGGCCGCTGCAGAGACCTTGCAGAACACCGTGCTCAAGACTTCCCTGTCTTTGCTCGGAGTACTTCGACCATAGGACAATCCCCTTGGACTAGACCTACCGCAGTCAATATTCCTTTAACCATCGCCCCTCAAGGGCCTGGTGCAGATTTCTTCCCAGCAGTGACAATCCAGCCTGGAGACTTGCTGGTTGCTGATGAAGATGGTGTTGTTTGTGTGCCAAGGGACTTGGAATCTCAAGTTGTCGAACTTGCTACAAAGGGCAGAGAAGTAGACGAGCGCTGTATGAAGGACATCCAAGACGGAAAGGGCATCCAGGCATCATTCAAGCTGCATCGAGGAAAGTAGTAAGAATGTACGTATACAAACAGGATTAGAAATACATATTTCCTAGTAAATAAATGAAATTCGCGATACAAAGTCCCCTATAGCCCAGCATTGTCTATAACTCTAATCTTGCTCAGTGTACTGCTATCTACGCTTCGAAGAACTCGGTGGTTTGCCTTTACCAGATGATGAACGCGGTTTACTCTGTTTGCTGTCTGGCTTTTTGAGGGACACAGGTTTCTGCCACCCTTTAAATGTACTAGGTTCCTTGCTGGCTTTGGTGGCTTCTACTTGTGCTTCTCTGATAGCTCCGCGACTGAGGCAGAAGTCTATATGAGCATTCAAGCCTTGGTTATCTGTCTGTAAGGTCTTCCCGCAAATAGGGCATTCTTGACTTTCGACCTGAGCTGACGTCTTTGATGATGCCGGTTTTGGCGTCTTGGGAGCTGATTCACTTTGACTTCGGGGGCGAGCTGGCGGTGGCAGTTTACTGGAGGACGCTTCGGCGTTAATGGTGGAATGAGGTGGACGACGTGCGGGTTTAACAGGCGATTGAGCTTCAGCCCGCCCTTCCTTCACGTCGAGGATTTCAATAATATCGTCTTCCTGATCGCCGTCCTCCATCCCGTAGTCGGCCTCCTCGTTTTCATGAAAACCGGGCATAGCGTCGTCCATTTCATCTTGCACATGTTCCAGTTTGGCCTTTTTTCTGGAAGCATCATTCGCGCTCGACTCAAAGAACTGTTGGGCCCATCAGCGGCGAATAAGGGTATATCATACAGAAGAACAAGGTCTACCCGCTTGATTCCAGAACTTCCTGTATCGCGGAGATCTTTTAACTTGGTGACGCGGAGACCAATAAGCCTGATTTTCAGGGGGGTCTCAGGAAGTAATAGTTCCTTTCCAATCTGCAAAGTCCAATGACTTTCATTAGATGACAAAAATGAGCAAGATAGTGTCCTCACAGCGAATAACTCTTCCTTCTTTGACACCCAATGGTCCAGGGATTTAGCACGTGTAAAGACTGAAAAAATGACATTCACTGGGTAGGAGCGAAAGAGAAAGCAAACTTACCCTGATATGTGTCCAGCTTGAATTTTAAAGTGACAGTGCGTCCCACCCAACCAGTTTCTTCCATATCTTTCTCAAGTTCTGCAGCGACTTCCTTCAGTTTGTCCAGAATCTTCTCCAGATCGCCTAGGGCAGAAAATGTCCTAGACAGCTAATCAGGACGAGAAGTGAGTTCAGCAATTTATTGATGATACCTTTCAGCTCCTATGCTCTTCCTCTCCTCCCTTCTGTGAGCTTGCACAATGTTACTGGCAATGCCCAGATAAGTCCGAAGGAGAAACACGAGCCCAAATTGCTTATCCATGAGCGAGATAACGGCTCTTTGAGTGTGAATGTCTCCGCATGTCTGTATCTCACCCAGATTTAGATCGATGTTATTGAAATAAAAAGAGTGTCCTGACCTTGATACCTATCGTTTCTAACAGGCGCTCATTCACACGACCGATACCGGGCACTTTGCGAATAGAAAGCTCGCGCATGAAGTCTTTGATGGCCTCGGCGTCGAAAGGAAGTTGGAATTGACCATTTGGTTTATTCTGCACAAAAGTTATATACTGGTTCCCAAGAGGTGAAAAGACAACTGACTTTATCGGAGCATATCTGGATAAATTTCAAGTATTACACGCTGCTTTGCTTCGAGAATGTATTAGACATACTTTCGCAAGCATCTGAATGAGCAAACGCTTTGTCAATATCCATGACCCATAAGATTATCAAGGTAGTAAACTCAACCTTGTTGGGTGCAATTCCGGCGCTGACCGTTAATTTGGTTTCTTGGAATACAGTTTCGCGCATTTGCTGTACACATTCCTCCGCTGTCAGCAAGTGTTCTTCACAATATGTAGTGATGCTGCGGAAATAGTTTGAGCGTGACACAAAGAACGAAGAACGCAATGCTTACTTTAGATAACCCTCGTCGCAACCAGCAGGACACATGTCCGGATCGTATCTGTGAAAGATTTCCATGACCTTCCCTGACATCTCTGAGTATCTTGAGAAGCGATTTGGCATGAAGATGAGGTCTGGGCAGAGCTTTTTGGCAATAAAGCCTGCACACGATGTTAGATTGCAGCGCCCACATCTGAGCGAGGACTTACCAGCCATCCCGGATCTGACTCCATACTTTCGAGCTTCATAAGAAGCTGTGGTAAGGACACCCTTGCCTACCTGAGATCGCCAGCGAAGTCAATGCATTAGAAGACGCCGAGTCTCAGCATAACTTACAGCAAAAGGTTTGTCCTTCAAGTTTGGGTTATCCAATAGCTCCACGTTCTGTGCATATGCGTAGGTTGAACAGGCTTTTGAAAACACGATAGAACATACTGCGTAGAAGGCGTCCATATCCACATGGACGATAATTTGGGACAAGTCTCTTTGCGTTTCGATTTGACTTATCTATGCTCAATTATAGATTGTAGATCACAGAGTTGAGAGTAACTTACGAGCTGGTCTACTGAAGCCTCGATCTTGCCTGAATGGTCAAGGGAATTAGCAGGTTAAAGGGTTCGGATGAGTGAGGACTCACTTATGTCGGCGCCCTTCAAAGCTTCATCCCTTTGCTTCAGGATCTTCTCTATTCTGACAGTCAATTCCTTGTCCTTCTTCTTCTCGTTCTAGCAATCGGAAACCATGAACACGGTGTCTTAATGTCGGAAAGAGTGTCATTACTTCGTAGAACTTGGACCCTTTCGAAGCGTCGGTGATGATGCGATTAATTTCTGTCTGATCTTTGGCAAGCCTAGTAGTCACCGCTTAAGCTGACGGACATAGCCTACACTGGCAAAAGAACAGACCCTGCTTTCCCAACTGACGGTCCTGCAAGCCTACGCACTAGACTTTCGGTCTCTTGCGATGACTTGGGATGTTCGGGAGCCTGATTCGATGCCATCATTGCGATGTACAGGTCAGAACCAGAGCATTAAAGGTGTGAACAATGTGTGAATGAAGAAGATGTGCGAGAAGTCTGCGGCAGTACGTTGTGTAGCTCTAACGCACAAAGCGGAGTCAATCAGACTTGCTTGATTCGAACCGTTACACCATTAAACGCGTGACAACAGGTCAGGTGATATGTGACACCGTGGTCGCTCTGAACGCTGATTTGCACAACATGTTGCCCAAATGTTGACGGACAGGGCTTTACATACACATGCGTTACTGTAAACCCACCAACAATTCACAGGTAGATAAAATTGGGACGGTGTGACTTCATGCAGAACACTCAGAGTTCGGAAAGGAATATCATTTGCTTCTATCGACTCCAATTGCAACAGCCTATGATGAACGTGTCGTTCGAAGCAAGTTCAAGTCAGTTTCAGGTCTATACTTTAGAATCTTGGAACAAAGATAAGAGATGCGAGAGCTGTGTCCCAAACTGTCTCGTCTGGTGGGAGATCAAAGATTATTGGGCTCTTGCTTTCCTCAGACAGATTCTGAAGCACGGAATTCTGCTCCAAAAGCTTCAGGTCTACAGGGACGGATGACAAGAATAGCTTTAGGTAAACACTTTTGACGCTGCGTAGTCCAAAAAGATCGGACGATATAAGCTGAAGTTTTTCGGGACCAATGTCAAGAACCTCAAGGCTCGGAAGGGGCGCCTTTTCCCCAAACACGTCAGGGCTATGCAGGACAGAAATGCCATGGCACCGTGGATCCATGTACACGAGGTACGGCCAGAGGTGCAAACTGGAGTTGTTACGAAGTTTGATGCGATAGGTGTCCCCCTTCTGGTATGGAATTATGGCTACACCATTTCCACGAACTTCTATTGAAGCTGAAATACCCACCACGTATATCTTCAGGTCAACAAGATTATGAAGTGGGCCCTTGTCGTTTCTCCGCATTAGATGGAAACGGAATTGAGTAGCATCATCGATCCCTTGAGCGACTGGCTTATTGGCTATTTCGAAGACGTTGCGTTCCATATGCGACAAGATTTTGGCGTGTTCTACGCATAGGATCTTATGGTGAAGTCCTAGAGAGAGTTCAGCCATATTTTCTCGCTTGACGCGAAGTACTTTCACTCCGCTCGTCGATATGCCTACCCCGCTTTTGATAGAAAGTGCACCTGCCAAGTCTGTTGGGTGAAGAAAAGAGGCGAGACTAGCTTTGAGACAGACGCGCAAGGGCGGTGAATTATTCCATTTCACAACCTTTGCCCAACATGACTGAGGAATGTCAGATGTAGGTGAGTTATATCGAGCTGATGTACAGGTCGATCCGACATCGGTGGCCGTGCAATGTGCAAAAGGAGGATTGAATGAGAACCAATGGTTATGCAGATGGAGTGACATTTCGGTGCCAACGGTAACACCATGTATAGCACCCACATTCATTTTGGCCGTCTGTACGCCGGGGTCGAAGCAAACAGGGAAAAAAGGCAGTCGGGCAAGAAAGGGATGTTGAAGAAGTTCCTATGTTTGTATCTCCCTACACATCGGAATTCATTAAGGTCTCCAACTTCCTTTCCAAGATAATCGATGAACTGGGCGTAAGAAGTGCGGTGAAGGGGAAGACGCGCAACAGCGCCCTGGAAAGAAGACGTAAAATGTCCGCCACTTCTCTGCTCCAAGGCTGGAGCACTCGCTGCCAATACTGTGTGCGATGACGTCGGGTCGAAAAAGCCAAATTTCGACGAATATGCCTTTCCGCGGGCACCAACCCAAAGACCACGGTAAAGGTCGTCTGAAGTCGCTCTCATGGCCTTGGTCCATCTTGACAGTCGAACACTGCTCTTATGAATCCTTTGTTCAGAGGGGCTGAAGCAGCAATCCAAGATGACGGTGACATTGTCTCCTTTGACCAAAATCAAATCTTGGAGAAGGGCATTGAAAGAGCGATCCGAAATCCCTGCATTCCAGCCCAGGCTTTCTTTTGAGTCAAAGTCCTGAGCACAGATGACCTGCACGAGTTCCCCTGGTTCGTCGCATGTAAACCAACCTGCGGGGGCAGGAAGGCAGCTTCCGTGTCCAGCGAAGTAGAAGATGATAGCATCGCCACGCTCGATGGCGCTGTTGTTGACCAAGTGTCGCATGAAAGTATCCTCCATATTCTGCCTTGTGGCTTTCCTATCTTCTAGGAGGCAGATATGTTCCCTGGGTACATGAAAATTGTCCAGCAGCCAAGTTCTCATTGTCTTTGCGTCCTCGGCGCAAGACCACAAGTTGGCAATTGTCGGGGACTGGTATCTGCTGACTCCGACCAGAAGCGCAAAAATTCGATTGGACATATGTGTAGCGTCTGTGATAGGTCCCACACGGGAGTGCTTGCGAATTCGAATCCGCAAGACAGGAGGTGTTACGAGTCAACGAGGCGGAGGAGCGTACATGGCATCATGAGCAAAAGGAGCATAAGAATGTGCTGCGAGAGATCGGTGGTGCTACGATATGGCGACATGAATCTTGCTCACTTGCGCCGTCCAGGTATGGATTACAAGACTCAGGAATGTGCAAGACGGTGCCGCAGATTTATCAAACAATTCTCGAAGTGTAAAGAATCCATGGCGTTGCACCCGGAGTGAGGAATAGAGAACACAGGACGGCGCAGTGTGGGAAGGGAAGGAGTCGAGAAGTTCAGAATTTCCAACAGATGAGGATAAAGGAAGGTCGAAATTGTTGCACGCGACATCAGACCCGTCATCAACATCCCTAATCTCGTTATGTCAGCAATATTCCTTTCAAGTGCGGTCATCACGAACAATCCTGCAAGATGAGTCTTGGACTGATTTGCCAGCAATGTAAAGAACCTCTTCAGGTAGACTTATCTGGCATTCACCGCTTTGCGCGCCTCAATAAAATCTGGTCAGATAGATGCTTCTCTCGTTGATCTGGCTCCCTTAGACTCTCTATATGACATGATTGCCGCGACATTGCCATCGCCTTCTACTTCCGTCAAGTCCCCAAGGATCTCAGAAAGGAGCACCTCCGAGCAAAGTTCCACGTCAAGGCCTCCCAGAGAACACTCCAAATCCTCCTCAATATCTAAAAAATCTGGCACTACCCCGCTTTCTCCGCGTGCTTTAGGAAAGCAAGCTCAGCGCGTCCCCGCTCCAACTGAGTCATTCGTGCTTCTGCAAGACAGTGTCGTTCAAAACATCCCATCACATTCTCCAGCTACTACCCCGGCTAGACGGGGCGCGTCGAAGTCGACTGCAAATGCTTCAAGAGATGGCATGGCAGACGAGAACGCAAAGAGGCTGGTGGACCAGGACGAGACAAATCCATCTCCACTGTCACATCACCTTAGGTCGACGGCTCGAATCTTCAATCTACTATCTACTCGAACGGAGGTTGACCATCCACTATGCGCCGAATGCACCCAGATTCTCTTGACTAGTCTCCAAAAGAAACTCGATGAGACCAAGAAGGAGCGTGATGGTTATATTGCTTTCGAAAAGGAAGTACGTAAAGAAAGGGAAAGAGAATCTCAGGGCATGTCAAAGGAAGAGGCAGAAAGAAAGATAGACAGATTGAAGCAAGAGGAGGACATTGCTATCCAACAACTCAAAGAAGCTGAAAGAGAAAGAGAGCAACTCGATTTTGAGTTGCGCCAGCTGGAATTGAACGAAAGAGCTCTGGAAGCTGAGGAAGCTGAGTTCGTTTGCCCCTCGACATCTCCTGTTCATTCCTCTTGCTCACCATCAAGTAGATTTTGGCGCACCTACAACGATCATATTCTAGGAACAGAGCAACAAGTATCTCAGCTAGCTTCATTGCGTGCTGCATATGCAGCAGGTCTTGCGACCTTGGAGAAACTCGAGAGAACCAATGTGTATAACGACGCCTTTTGCATAGGTCATGATGGGGTATTTGGGACTATCAATGGTCTTAGACTCGGGCGAGTTCCAGGCGTTCCTGTAGTCTCTTTCCTTCCTTTTTATAAGGATTCTCCGGCTCATATTGCTTTCCAGGTTGAATGGGCCGAGATCAATGCAGCATGGGGTCAAACGCTCCTCCTTTTGTATACCATTGCACGAAAACTCGACTACACTTTTGAGAAGTCAGTCCTATGGCCTCTCTTATTTTCAATGGCTGATCTCAAAAAGTTATCGATTGGTACCAATGGGCTCTTTTTCGAGGATTGAGAAGACAACGGGTGACAAAGCTAACTATGAGCTCTATGGATCTGGCGATTTGCACTTCGGTCGCCTGCTACATAACCGTCGTTTTGACATTGCGATGGTTGCCTTTCTTGATTGCCTCAAACATCTTATGGATCACATTAAATCGCAAGACCCAAGCGTCGACTTCCCTCATCAGTATGTTCTGAGCTGCTCGTCTAAAGATGATCGACTGATTGCAGACAAAGGATCTCAAAGGATAAAATCGGTGATGTATCCATCAAACTGCAGTTCAATCAAGAAGAGGCTTGGACTCGCTCACTTCGTCACGTATTGTTGGCCCTTAAGATTTGTCTCAAATGGGCGACCAATGGTGCGAACGGTTGACCTTGTGACTGGAGCAAGGTCGTTGTATTTCGATTTGCCTTGTGCCTGGTCATCATCTATACTTATATGTATGAAGGAGGGACTTACCGAACCTTCCGAAGGTCATGTCGTCGTAGATAAGATAATTACATCACGCCAACCTGGAGAGCTTAATGTACAGGTGTTCATTCAAAGATTGATGTCGTGATTCACAGCCGAAATGGTGCGTTCGCCTTGATGTTGAGACTGCTAGGTTCCCCAGTCTTCCTCGAAATGCTTTCATTCCTAGAGCAAACCTTGTGCCGGCAAGGAATCCCGCGTCTGAAGCTGTCGAGGTTCTGCTAAATCGATCGGGCCGAACGCCAACGGAGCCCGCATGGATAGAGATTGCAGTCCTATTAGCAATCCGTCAAGTTCTTACAAAGACGGATTTTCGACCAACGGCACACCCTGAGATCCTTCTACCATATTACGGCCTACTCTGGTTCTGCCAGAATCCCCAACAACCCAGTTCCAGGTAACGACTGTGCTTGGTAGCATCCGATTATCCGATTCCATTTCGACATGGGCCTCTTATCTCTTGGGACGCCGTTGGTCTGGGATGAAGCTAAAAAGTATGCCGATCACGTCAGGACACACGGAATAACGCAGTTCTTGCACATTTGGGACTGCCTCAAAGATAGGCAGGGCGATGAATTACTCTGGGGCGACGAGGTGCGTCTTTTTTTCTTACTGGGTTTTGGTCGATTCTGATCCCCTCGTTCTTCAGATCGAATACATGGTCGTTTCTTTTGATGACGTCGAGAAGAACGCCAAATTGTCCTTGAGGCAAACGGAGATACTTGCGAAGCTGAATGCTATTGTCGACGATATATCTGCCGATTGTCCAAAGAGGTAGACGTCGACGTTACAAGCAATCTTGACCCACTAACCTCGATATTGCAAGCATTGCCGTTCCCAAATTTCATCCTGAATACGGTCGATACATGCTTGAATCCACCCCTGGCGCCCCGTACACCGGTTCGATACCTGATCTCTTGTCTGTAGAGAGCAATATGCGCTATAGGTGTGAATGACGCATTTTGGTCGGATTTTGCACTCATCGGAAGCAGGCGGAATCTCGCAAGGAAGCACCTCAAACCCAACGAAGTTCCTATGTCGTTTACATCATTTCCGAGATTAGGTGTCCCTGGCCAATTTACAGAACCGTATTTCGACCCGTCAGATGCCATCTCAAGCCATAGTTTATTTTTACCTGAAGAGATCACCAATCCTCATGCAAGATTTCCGTCAGTGCATCTAATCTTATCGTCTGAACGATTCTTGTATTCATGCTCCCTGCCAGAACTCTCACTGCTAATATTAGACGTCGTAGAGGGTCAAAGGTTGCTATCAATCTTCCTATTTTCTTAGACGAAAACACCCCGCGACCCTTTATTGACCCCACAATACCTTGGGATCGTAACTTATACCCAGAGGATCCAGGTATGTACTGATGACTTTCTTTGCTATTCTTCTGACCTAGAACCTCAGAGGCCAAGTTGGGAGCAGCGTTGCCTGATCATATTTATATGGATGCTATGGGTTTCGGCATGGGATGTTGTTGTCTGCAATTGACCTTTCAAGCCTGCAACGTCACGGAAGCAAGGAGGTTGTACGATGGTTTAATACCTATTGGTCCCATAATGGTAGGCCTCATCAAGTTGGAACTCAGAAACAGCTAACGTGGAGTGCAGCTGGCGCTGACCGCCGCAAGTCCTATCTATCGCGGCTACCTAGCTGATGTCGACTGCCGTTGGAATGTGATTGCTGGGAGTGTGGATGACCGGACCGAGGAAGAGCGAGGTTTGAAGGTGAGCGCAGAATTTGTGATTCCTCGCTCGGGTCGACCCAGACGCTTTTCTAGCCTTTGAAAGAAAACCGATTCCGTATTCCGAAATCTCGTTATGACAGTGTCGACCTGTACATATCCGAACAGTGGATGAACCGACCAGAGTACAACGACAATCCTTTACCCTATGACGAAGGCATCTACGATCGCCTAAGAAAACATGGTCAGCTAGGAGAACGCTTACATGGAAGCAACGTTACGAACTTACAATGAATCGACAGGACTCGACGACTTATTGTCAAAGCACATATCTCATCTTTTCATACGAGATCCCCTAGTGATTTTCTCCGAAACCATCGACCAAGACGACACTTCCAGTAGCGATCATTTCGAGGTATGTCGAGTTCCGTTAAAGCAAGACCTGTTGATTGAATATCCCCTTCTGCCAAGAATATTCAATCGACAAATTGGCAGACTCTCCGTTTCAAGCCTCCTCCTCCCAACTCTGGGATAGGATGGAGGGTGGAATTTCGCAGCATGGAAGTGCAGATGACAGATTTTGAGAACGCTGCCTTCGCTGTTTTCATCGTACTTCTTTCTAGAGCGATTTTGAGCTTCAACGTCAATTTCTACATGCCCATATCCAAAGTAAGATACAAAGAATCATTTGTTAGTCCATGTCTGAAAGAGCATTGCCCTAGGTTGATGTCAACATGGGAAGAGCTCAGAAGAGAGGTGCATCTACTTCAGGCAAATTTTATTTCCGGAAGGATGTCTACACGACGTCTCATAGCAGTGCAACGAGTGCTGCGTCTACTTCTGGGACGAGTTCGCCTGTTGACGGCTGTTCCTCTCCCAGAAAGAAGGAGAAGAAGCTGAGAAACTGTTTCCCGGCCCCTCCTCCCCCTGAAGACGGACTCTTCAATCGCCTGCCGGTGGAAGAGGAATATGAAGAAATGACGATGCAAGAAATCATGAACGGCAAGGTAAAATCTGGTCTCGTTCATTTATCGTTAAATGTCAACTTCTGAATATCTGCTTTCCAATCAGGGCCCCAATTTCCCTGGGCTCTTGCCTCTGGTGGACGCGTACCTCGACACCTTGGATATCGAGCCACCACACTTGGAACGTATCCAGAAATATCTGAATCTTGTTCGACGGCGTTCCGATGGTCAGTCATTCATTCTATCCTTGTAAATGCTGTCTGAATTGGGTGCCAGGGAGACTTTTAACTGCTGCCACATGGATTCGGGACTTCGTAACGTCACATCCTGATTATAAGAAAGATTCAGTCGTTTCGCAAACCATAAATTATGACTTGCTCGTGGCGGTAGATGAAATGTAGGAGGCTCTCCATGGTTGCTTCCCTAGCGAGACTAACCTCCACTACCAGTGAACGCGGTGTCAGGACTACACCCGGCTTTCTTCCCGCTGATTACGAGGGTGGAAATAGAGACCGTGGCTCTATTGGATTATGAATTGCATCTCGATATCTATTGCATTTCAAATGATGTTACAATTTAGCGGCATACACAGTAGAAGGTCCAAGGGAAACAGAACATTGCCCAATAATACAAGTGCATATTATTGACTTGAACGCTGTCTTCGTAGCCCATAGACCAGCTGTAGAGAGCGAGGCAGGACGATTAGATGGTGTCCTTGATGCTTATCCTCAGTACTCAACGCGAAAAGTCGGATAATGGCATTCTGTTCAGGCACTGCTTGTGGAGGGAAGCATCTCAATTACTGTCGAGTCAAAACTGAAGGACGAGATGCCCTCGGTTGAGGGCTGCGACGGTTAATCTAATTTTGGAAGAATCTAAGAGACAGAGGTCCACTACTTCGCGAGGGCGTGTTGAATCGCCTCGTAAACGTCCGCCTCAACGCGTGCCTCCATCTTCTCAGCCTCAGACCCATTTCCGGACGCAGTTTTGAGAGCCTCTTGCAAGTTAGTACGAACGGCCTTCGAGTGGTTCTGAGATATCGGTTCAATCTTTGTCAAGGCGAAAGCGTACCTCAGGCGAGAAATCCTCCAGGGAAGCACCTTCCACAACGTTTATTGTGAGCTTGTTGTTCGGGTGGACAGTAGCGAAGCCGCTTGAAACTGAAAACGTATCGGTCGGGCGGATGATTCACAAGAAACTAAGTGACGAACCGAAAAATTTCTGAGAGCCATTGGATTCAATGACCTCGACTACGCCAGGACGGAGCGCCTCAATCGAGGGAACGTGATTCGAAAGGATGCCCATGTCTCCTGATTCCGCGGGAATGTTGACTTGAACGACATCTTGCGACTTGAAGATAGTCTGGTATTACACAACTTAGCAATGATGACATAGAAAGGACGAACATTGCACACCTTGTGAGGAAGAGTCAGAGAAAGGGTCAATTTGTCTCTAACATCGGCATATCCACGTCGGGTAGCAGAAGCTGTCGCGACTCGTCGTGCAGCAGAGGAGAGAAGTCTAAGGGAGGCCATTTTGTGTAGTGACAAGACCGCTCCGTACAGCTACGACTGAGGCTCGGCAACATCCGGGTTAGCTGACTTACGTAATGGCATACAAATAAGTACCCATCAGGTGATCGAGTCGTCTTGGAAGCTTACGCGCCTTGTCATTGTCATTCTCATCAAAGTCTTTATTCTCGTTATGACTCTGAAAATAGTCGTTGACAGATGAGGATTCCACAGTCCTGGGACGACACCCGCATCGTTTTTGAAGAACCTCTTCACAGTATCTTCAAGCACCGCTATGCCATTACAAAACGAGACGACATCAAAACCATGCCTTTAAGGCCATACACCCGAGGGGATCATCTACAAAATATCATTGCACAAATCAGCAGTGACGAGAATGGTGTGGGTATGACAGTCCTTCCTTTGTTTTTGTGATCTAACATTCAGACAGGCCAAGGCTGTACAAGTTTGGATAACCCACGCTGCTCAGATGACCATAAAACGTCGTCTTACAGGAGAAGTGCATGTCAGCAGTTCCCATTTCGTCATTTTCCTCAACTTCTTTTGGGCATTCTACTTGAGGAGAAGTCTCTCGGAAGCTCAACAGATCCTCGATGATAGTCCTTGTCAAAAGCTCTTAACTGCATTATATGAGGGGACGAAGTCGGAAACAAAAGAAGCCACGAATATCTCGACTTCGCACGTCTCGCATAAGCGTGTCTACAACGATCGCGATTCACGTCATAAAAGCACTGTTAAGAAAGAAAATGATGATTTGGCCTTGCATCTGGATCTTTTGCCAACGCCTCGTCGACGTGCACCCGTCTTGACACCGAACCAGATGAAAGTTACTGCCAATAATTCCAGGAAAAGACTTGCAACTTTCTCCGATGCTCATCCCGCTAAAAGGCGCGCGATTGATAACGACGGAAGGCGAGCCGATGCCTACAGCGCCTCAAAACCCGAAATTAAATCCGAGGCTGTACCTGGAGGATTGAATGTCTCTACGGTCGAGATAGAGCCCCCTGGAATGAACTCTGGTAACCAGAGGAGGAGGCCAATTGCTTCTTTTCGTATCAAGAAGTATTCCAATCAAGCTAGTCTCCCTCCCCAAGCGGACTTGTCGAAGGGATCGCCGTTTAAGGCGAGAGAAACGTGTCTACAGCCCACACCCACTGACGTGCCAGTATCATTGGGACTCGCACCCTCTGAGACGCCAGCATCATCGGGACCCTCTATCTTGAACGCGCCGGGCAGGAAGCAGGAAGCATCTACCCGCGACAAACAGAGTGATGTTGGAACGGAAAGGAAGCTGTCTGAAGCAATTAATACTATCGGAAAAACAAGTGTCAAAATCTCGCGGCCCAAGAAGGCACGTTTTGTCGAAGGACGTCGTGTCAAATCTCAAATCACAGGAACCGGAAGTGGCCCAATACTCAGATCGAAGAAAAGAGTGGTCAATGATCTCTCAAAGCCCGAGAGCACCGCCGAGTCGGTTGGAAACATTGCACCTTCTGCCTCTGAGCATGGCATCTCTGTCTGTTCTGTCAATTCTCCTGAGGGTAACCCTGTCACAGAAGAAGGAACAACAGTGAAGGAGGAGATTGCTGACACCTGTCTAGCTGGATTTCCTGATGCCACTACTTCCTGCGCCGAAATTATCGAAGGTGGAGGGGTAGAAGGGTGTCTGAAAATCATCAAGGCTGAGCAAGCTGACTCGACTGAGGCTTCACTTCAGAACGACACCTCGATTGCTTCTTTAACACGTCAAGGCAGTCGAAAGTCTCGTATAAAAAAGAATGGCAAAAAGCAAAACACTCGGTCTCGACCTCATTCCGTAGCTTCAATGGCCAAGCCTTTGCGCAGCGCTCATGAAAGTACTGCTCCAGGCGTCGTGTCGGAAGACAGAGGTCCAGTAGGAGATATGCAAAGCAGCCCTTATCCTGTCGTGGTAAATACTATCCTCGATAAGAATGGTCTCGAAATTGGAAATAGACACATCGACATGGTCTCTCCAACAAAAGTCGAAATAGTCGACCAGGCCGGTAACGCTTCAAGCCAGAAATTTTCGGCAATGACTGTAGGATGTGATGGGGAACAAGCTATGAATACCTCGAGCCCCGTTCTATCAAGGCAGTCTGCCATGTTCGAACAACAGACCCCACCTAATCAGACAATACTCATGGACATGTGTCAGGACAGTCATTCTGGTCCCGTCTCTCTTGCATCATGCGAAGCACTTGAACACGAAGACCGGATAAAATGTTTCTCAGAAGCTGAACCGCCGTTCACCTTTCAACCACAGGATCAAGAGGTGTCCTCAATGGCTCTCCTAACGGATGAAATTAAACAAGAGCTCGGATGGGACGACACCTTCCTACCACCTCAAGGTATCCTGTACCGTTTTCCGAAACCACCACTGCAAAGGCTCCCCCCAATATGGGCTGAGGTGTGTCCCTTTCTTCAAGTGTCACAAGGATTTCTTGAACATTCGTTCTGCAGTCTCGGCAAGAAATTTGCGAATCTTTTGATTGGTTTCGTAGCTATCAGGGTGGCGTGTACTTTGTGAATGATGTTGCCAAGGGTTATCTTCTGAGCGCATTTCCGTCAAGGTTTGTTTGACGCCTCTTCTAAATTATCTATTGACCCATGCAATTGCTGTGGCGTAGTCGGGATGTGTTCGAACATGGAGGACGCTTAATCATTTCTCATGGGTAAGCTCCTTTTTATTGCTTGCGATACCCGCGATCTTCTGACTTATCTTTCGAAAGAGGTGGGAGGGCTGAAAGTCTGCACTCGTGCCACGGCCATATAAGCTCCCAACCGGCCAGCGATCAGTTGGCTCATGATAAGTCAGTTCGAGCGCTATTCAACAACTATTTCCATGGACGACCCCTCGCCTTATTAATGGATGATAAATATGCCCTTTTCCCCTTCGATCTAAAGGCCAAAGATGTTACGTATGCCGTCTTGGGATTTTACACCATTGTGCATGCTTGGGGTATGTTTTGTCCTTGACCTATATTGCAACCCTGGAGTCTAATGATTCTCATAGCCGAATATCAGCCAGCAAACAACGAACTCGGTCGCGTCGTGAGGTTCAAGTTTGCCTTTCGTTGGTGCGAAGAGCAGGTATGCAGTCATATTTCTTCTTGTCACTGTTATTTGATTTCGAGCAGGGCGAACCGTGGTGGCATGATAAAGAGGACGAAAAGGGGCAAAGAGGAGGTTCGTACCAGCATACGTGTTACTCAACTGTCTAACGTGGTTCCAGGAATAGATCATGCGGAATTATCTTCTGACAGTGGATACTCATCTGGTGAACCGAACTACGCACAGATTCTGGTCTTAATCTAACGACTCACAGGTCAATCAGAAGGAGATGATAGTCATATAGCAGACAGGTGAGAAGTTCAATGATGTGCTGGGCACTTCGGTGAAGAACTTTCTAGCAGCTCGGTTGTGATAAATCGCAAGGTTGCCATTATGGCTTGGTGAGTCAAGCTATCACCTCATTCGTGTTTGAGCCAGGTCTAAAGGATTAATCAGGGAGCGAAAGAAGTTAGTGGAAGTATGCAAATCCTGTCGCACTCATACTTTAAGAATATTCGATCTTGCATGGGTTTGCTTGAACCCTGGTTGCAGATTGTTCTGGAAACAGACGGACGATCGTTTACTGCCTCGTGATGTCCAATACCATCCCAATTTCCTTACCCTTCCTCCTCCCAAATCTATGCCGCCTGCCTTTGGAACACTCGCACCTCCTTCCCCGCAATCTTTCATTTCCGAAGGCAACGAGACGACTTACGCGTTTTCAAGAGGATTCCATTGTCCTGATTGTGGTCGTTTATCTTGCAGGTAACTTGTTGCACAATCTGATTATACTCCTCCTAACATCATGCTCGTCAGATTCAAATGGGAATTCTGGGAGTGTATGCACTGCGAGGTATACGTTAATTAGTCTGCGTTGCCGATTTTGGAATGCTTATGCTACTACACAGTATACTGTCAAACTGCACTACCCTATCCGCAACGCTGCAGAGTTCTCATACCTCAGTCATCCAACGAACTTCCAAAATAATTGGGTCAATCCAATTTCAGGTAGGCATCTCTCAAAATCATTTGATCTGATTTGAAATCCCTTGTCCGCAGAAATCATATCTCTACCATCAGCCACTTTCATGCATGATAATGGAAGAGGAACTGTGCATACATTCCTTTTGCCTCACGATGGGTATGTTCAACAGTTGAGACAGCGAGTGTTGCCTCACAGTACCGTAGGGCGAAGATTCACCACATTCAATCTGGTAATCGCTTGAGCCTGAGAGAAGCCGACAACATATTCCAAGAGTATCAAACGCAGGCGGCGTCTGGAGAACTCAGGTTTCGTCGGTGGCCTATGAGAGCAGTGCGTTATTCTCACGATTTAATATATCCTTTATTCTGAGAGACATAATCTACAGCATAAATGTAATTTTTTGGACCTTTTTGAAGACCCTTTCTGATGTGCTATCCAGGTCGCGGTGCCTTGCTGACGAACTATTTCTCCCAAAATTGTACGTGTATATCACGCCTAGTCTAGCGACCTAAGACTCAAATCTTGTTCATAGCTGGAGAACCGTACAAGGTGATTAGTCAGGTCCTGCCGGGTATTAATACGGTCTTAACCCTCTGATAGTACGTTGGCGGCGATGCAAACACTGTCCCTTTCAGTTCAGCTCCCCAGGCTGTTGTGAACGCGAGGGCTTTGATTCAAAAGCGCATCAAACAAGCATTCGACGTCTCAGCTGAGTTCAATGAAGTCCTTAGGTCTGCTTCACGTCATTTCTTCCTAGTCAAAGTCATTAACAACATTACGACAGTGCCGCATACATGGAGAGGCAAAGAATGGCTGTACGTATATGAAACAAAGACTAAGGTTCAGGCACTCAAAACTTTGACAGTTTCACAGTGACAACGAAGTGGGACTTGGTCCGCTCGTAGCCGGCTTGTCGCTGGGCTCGCCAGCAATGATGCACTTTCGTCTCAACCCTCGCCATGATCCCTTGAGGGAGAAGAAAGGCATCCTTCTGAGTATTGTTCTTCGACACGTAAGTCGAGTTCATCATCATTTTCCATAGGGTTGCATGCTTACGTCCAATGGCCTTGAAGGGTGATATACTCGTCATGGACGGAGCTGGAGTCCAAGACTATTACGAGTAAGCAAAGTAACTTACTCGAGTTCCATCCGTGGCTCATTGGCCTTTCAGACACACCGTGGTCCCTGAAAACTTCCGAATTGCAGCGACGGCTCGTCAAATCAATGCTGCTCATGCTTGAATCGCTTGAAATGCTTAAATTTATTCCTATATATACCTAGCTTACATTTCCCTATACCCCTACTCGATACTTTAATTCCTGTGCATTTGGTTTTGGTTTTGTTGTTGGAGGTGGTGTGGCACAAGGCGGTGGTGGGATCTTGGTATGTTTGCACGAGGTTTTTCTTGATTGTGCCGTGTCGGGGTGACGGTGACGGTATTTGTTTCGATTGACTGCAGCGGCTACAGCGCACTCACATGAGCCAGAGTCTAGGCAAGGACGAAGAGAAGGAGAGGCGATCTCACCATTTCCGGCTGCTTACTATGTTTTGAATAGAACGCGAATAAGTCCGATATTTGATTTTCGACGACCTGCTTTTCGCGGTGCAGCCGACCGACTTCTTCGGTCATAGCCATGACCTCGCGGCTCAGTTCTTGTTTGAAGTGTTCAACATGAACTACGCCGCAGGCAATTAGACAAAGAGGCAAAATGAAACACTGCGAGCGAAGTTCAATCTTACGCTGCACGTTTATCGCAGTGGCTTCTTTCATTGCCTCGACGAATCGGAGTCTCTCGCCTTTGATCTCACCGGATATTTCTGAGTATGACGTTCTTGTCAGCCATGACAGCGGACTTGGAAGCTGCAGACGTTACCTACCATTCGTAAAAGCCCTGAAGAGAACCTCCTGGTCATGACGTTGTCGATTCATTAAGCCCGCAATTGCCTGCGAGTCTATTAACAAACGACGATGACGTCAGTCAAGAAAGCCACAAACAAAACAAAAAACAGAGGTTTCCGATGCCTTGGTCTACGAAAACCACGCACCTGCTTCTTTCTGGTTCTGAGAGGCCGTCAGCACCTCCAGAAGGCTATGCACCGCAGCCTGGAGAGCAGCGAAATTCTGGTCGCGAGCTTGCATCCCCATCACCAGCTGGCGGATGTCGTTCACCAGATTCACATTCGCATTGGTGTTGGTGTTGGTATTGCCACCGTCCTTGGAACTTGGATCTAGCCCACCGGGAGGCCCGGGTGGGCTTCCTAGCCCTAGTTCGGTACAGAGACGATCGACGTTGGCTGATATGCTTTGGATCTGCGACGTCCCATTCTGGACAAACGCTTCGAGCCACTGAAAAGAAAAACAATAAGACAAGAAAGGGGACGCTAATTGGATGATATCATACGAACCGAGTTGAGTTCATTCAGATATCGCACGCTGTCGGCCTGTTGTTGAGCCAGCAAAGTCTGCTTGTTGCTGTCCTCTTGTACGAGGTTGAGGATTTTCGTGAGATGCTGGCCGACCGTGTCAGTGGCACCGTGGTCTGGAACAATCGACACAATAGCCTACCTCAGGCAACTTGGGGTCGTCCTTGTCATCTGTCTTTCTTTCCGTCTCTACATTTCTAGTAGGATGGGCTTCTGTAAGAGCACGGATCTCTTCTAGTTTAGCAAGCACTGGTTGGAGATCGATAGGCCTGCTGTCTTGAGGCGGTCCAGCCGCTGGAGGAGCCAAGTTACGCAGGACCGTGGTGTTTGCCCTGTCCTGCCCTTCAGTGACGTCTTTGATCTTACCTGAGAGGGACGAAAACTCGGTCGAGACCTTGCTATCCAAGTCTTTCAAAGCCTTGAGGATCTCCTCATCCTTCACCCTCAATGCCGATGCTGAAGTAGGGGGATCTGCACTCTTGGCAGGTCCAGCAGCTGCGGCATTAGCAGTAGCTGCAGCAGCAGTGTTCATGACGTCAGTCACACGATCGCTCAACGAGCCCAGCGTGTCCTGAATAGCCCTCAGAGCCTTCTTCTCGCCCTGCGTGCGATGATCTAGACTGGCGACCATCTGGTGGATGGTGGGATAGCCGGACTCGCCCCCGAGAACGTTCTTGATCTCGTCTAGACCTTTCGTGAGCTGCCGGATGTCGTCTCTTGATTTTGATGGTCCGGGAGGCGAACTAGGAGTTTGAGGTGGTTCTTTGACGTATTCTGGGTCGTTGTTGCCTGTAGGTGGGAGACTATCATGATCACGCTTAGAGGAACGCGACGTTCGAGAACTGATATCAGATGTATCTGTCTTTCCCGACTTGGGAGTGCGCAGATCCTTAGAACTCTCACTATCCTTATCCTTACTCGAGACAATAGACCGAGCTTTTTTGTTGCCAGTAGGAGTGTTGAGAAAGACCGCCTCTCCTTTCGACCAGGCCGAGCCAGCAGGTGAGACAGGAACAGGAGTAGACACGCGCGATGCGATTCCAGAAAAGCCACTCTGAGAACTAGAAGACAGCTGAGAATGATTCCGCTCAATCTGCGCCAGGCGCTGTCTGACCACGGAGAGCTGGTTGAGATTGGCCACTGAGGGGCTGCTGACGCGACTGCCGCCGCTGCTGTTGGAAAAGGTGGATCC
Organism: Gymnopilus dilepis; assembly: GCA_002938385.1. NCBI lineage: Eukaryota > Fungi > Basidiomycota > Agaricomycetes > Agaricales > Galerinaceae > Gymnopilus > Gymnopilus dilepis. Next base: position 31,101 of record NHYE01000021.1, read on the forward strand.
AGCGGTCGAGCCTATAGGAGAGACGGAGCCAGGACGCGAGTTCGCAGTTGGTGGGTACAGACTAGGCGATATGACGACACTGCTGCTCCCCCCGCCTGCCTTGCGGACGCTGGTTGTCGAGGTGTCTACGCGCAGAAGGGGGTGCAGGTTCTCCGGTTTGTCGGCGAGAGAGAAATAAGAGACTGTTGTTTCCGGAGCGGAGACGGCACCAGTTGTAGGTGGATATATGCTAGGCGAGAAGGGTCCACTTAGGCCAGATAAGTCCAGATGCAAGTTGGCGGGCTTAGGGATCTTATGACTTTCGGCAGGAGCAGGCTCAGGTAGAGTTTTTGACGGCAGAGGAGGCAAGGCTCGGTCTGAGAGTGAAGGGTCCAAAAGACTGCTCATTTTTGGAAGGGGCGTAGGAATAGGACTCTGGATAGGCAGTGTCCGCGTACTAGTATCAGCAGTAGTGGTATGCGTACCCTGACCGTGCATTTGCATTTCGCTTGGAGCGGACTTCTTGGAAGATTGGAGCGGTAGAACGGCATCCCTGCAGATGGGTCGAAAAAATGAACACGGGAGAGTAATGACGCACGAACCAGATGGCGCTGATCCAGCCAGCCCTCTCTCTAACCGAGCTCGCGGCGAATTTCTGTGTGCTGGAGTCTGAAAATAGGATCTCGAACACCGTTAGCCTGCTGGCATCGGGCAGAAGACGGGTGTCGTCGATGGTGAGCTTGGACGGGGACAGGGATCGGATGTCAGTGCAATCGGACAGGGCGATCTCGAGGTCGACGTCACCGGTGAGGATTAATTTGCCAGCGTCGAGTGTCGCAGCGCAATGAAGCCACGCAAGCGAGGGCGAGAGGTAGAGCAAAGAGCCGGCATGCTTCTTTTGAGCCACCTGGATGGGCTTCCTGAAGACGGAGAGGAGATTGCGTAAGCTGTTGCGGAGGGGGGACTTGTCCTTGGCGCTGGGGTAGTGGCGGGCGTAGGTGGATTTGGGGTTGTTTGGGGGCGGCGTGCTGAGGCGCTCGTACTGGGCAATGAGGCGCTGAGCGGGTGTTTGGGGGTGCATAACAAAGAGCAGAGGAGAAGGCATGACGTGGGCCGGGAAGGGGCAGCCGAATGACGTCAGTTGCCTGATTTGAATTACGGAAGGATTTGCATCAATTCAGCTCTTTTTCACGAACCACAACCATGCCAGACCGCCAACCGTCGTCCTGTAAGTCGCTGCCTGCTTCCGCTTTAGGCAATCCTCACCATGTGTGCAGCCAGATACTCAAAACGGCACGCCTCCTTCAACTCTCCCCGCGAGGTCCCGCTGCCGTCCCCGACCGCCGACAGACCAGTCAACCCCTTCTCGCTCATCACCACGGCACCCACCCAGCTCGCCTCCTCTTCCAAGGCGCAGGACGCTTTTGAATCCCAGCTCCCGTCTCCGTCGGCCGTCCTCCAGGAAAATGACCTGCGCAGCTCCCCGGGCTCCTCCCGTCCTCGCAGCCCTCTCCCCAGATCCTTTCTTCAGTCCGATCCCCCACGCAGGATGCATACAAAGGACGTTTCCAGTCCCCCCACTTCGCCCCTCCTAGCTGCCAGGCCACCCTTGTCTCGTTCCAACTCCTCTTTCGCCCAGCCAGAACCCCATTGTCCCCCGCCAGACCTGCCCCACATGTCCACCGCCTGGCTCGAGCGCACCTCCTCTGCCAGTCTCCCGCTCCCCTCCCAGATTCCCTTCCATGCCCTGCCAAGGATGACCTCTAGTTCCCATCTCCTCATGCGTCCTCCCACCCCAGCCTCGGATCTCGGGTCGGACTCGAGAGCGCCCAGGCAACAGTCTCCTCCGTCATCGTCGACGGAAGTGGCGTCTCCCCCGCGCTCGCCAGACCGGTCCGCCTTCCGCTGTCCGTCCGTCGACGAGGCCTCGTCCACCAGCTCGTCCTCTTCAGGCAGTGGCGACTCGGGGGCCACCTCCAGCTCAAGTCTCAACACCGAGAACTCGTCTGTATTGTCAGACAAACTCTCCCCTGATCCTTCATTGACGGCCGGCCCTAGTGCTTCTCCGAGTCCCAATCCGCGTCCTATTTCCCCCTTTCGCGCGCCGCAACCTCCTCCACAGCCAAGGCGCTCTCCTGTATTCGACTTCAGCACAGCCATGGGACGCTTCATGACTCCCCATTCCCCTCCCTCTTTCCAACCACCAGACCCCCCAGTCATCTTGCCAGCCGAAATCGGCGATGATACGACCCAATCGGTCTCTCGGCCTCACGCTCCACACTTCCCGTTTCTAAGTCACGCCCCTCCACCTCCGGACTGCTGGATCGAAGTGGAGACTACCCTGTCAGAATATAAGCTTCATGTCCGTCTGCCAGGATTCAGCAGGGAAGGCATCACACTGGCGACCAAACGGAGAAGGATCCTGCACGTCGTGGCAGACCGCTGGGATAATGGTGGAGGTAAGAACTTTCTATTCGATTTCTTTCCCTGCTTCTATTCACATTTTGCTCCTCGTTTTAGGCCATTTTGAACGGCGAATCTCGTTTGGATACGACGCTGACCTGGTCCAAGTGAGAGCCGAATTCGACGGCACGATGTTGCGCATCGTAGTGCCGCGTCGCATCTCTCCTGTCACTCTGCTGCATGGAAGGACTTGATGGTCTTTCCTGGTTTCTGACGCTTTCCACAGGCCCAACACGAGATTGGCCGCTCCTTGCCGCAGTACTGCAGCCGATACCTTCAGGCCGCTGCATCTGTATTCTTGCAACCAACGCCTCCCAGGTGGCCCGGCCTACTCGCCTATATGCTGGCCCTCACGCGTTGCACAGCAGCAACACCATTGGGCCGCCCTCTGACTCGTCTTTTTTCTTCTACGCTCTCAGTTCATCGGACTCTTCAAAAGCATGCCTTCATAAGAGATATTTTGGAACAAATAACCCTCTATCACGGTCTCCGTCCGGTTCTCATCTGCACTAATTATTGTATCGATATCAAGACTGGCCACACTCGGCATTTAATATCGTCGTCAGTCCCGATATTCCAATCTGTCACTGCTTGCGTATTACTACTTTTTCTATTACATGTCGACTTTTGGCTGTCTCCTCTCTCCTGCATGCAATTCCAGCACTTTTCCATCACCCTCACATCTCACTCCGGCGCCAGGATTCCCCCTTGTAATGCCATGCCATGCTATTGGTGCCACCAACGACCCATTCACGAAACGAACTCACGAAACCCTATTGGAAGCGCAATTGTACTAAATCTTATCACGGCATCGCTCCAGCAACTCCACTTGGATCCCACGTGCACCATACGACTCTATACGAACCACCACAGCTGGGTCGTCCTCTGTATTCCCACACATGCAAGCCTAGTAGGAGTGTTCCAGCTGTTGTACCCATCCCTGTATGCTTTTCAGTCTCCTTGCCGCCCCTTTCTTTGACTTTGCGATTTTTCGCGAATTTTCGGCGTCATTGCCACTGCATCGTCAAGGCTACACACCATCATCACCCGCTCACCATCATCATAACCATCGTCATACCGTTTATTCCCTTCTGTTACGCATCGTGTTTCTTTCTATCTTACCCTTTTTGCTTCCGCTCTGTTCGTCCCACTCATCACATTTCATTTTTTCATATTGCATCCCGGCTAGCTATCTCTCTCACACTTCCTTACCGTACTATACTCACTCTGCATATCCCCGTAATATATTACTTCGCACTAGAGCATGTAAAAAAACACGCATCCGCATCCCTTGATCATGATTTCGGTACACAAGATGAGTTGTGGGCAATTTGTCTATCGCCCGCGAATCACCTCGCTAAATTAGACACGGCTGCCTATGACGCTGCGAAGCAAGTACAGGCGTCCTTGACACTACTGACAGCGATTACGAATTGCAAGTCATCTCCGTTGACACCTCTAGTTTGATGATTTCATACCGCATAGCCGTGATCCTATAGCAAGTCCGAGTCCTCGTACGTATGTGGCAGATACACCCAACTAGCAGTCCCATGTACTCGTGTACCGTCGTATGTATTCATATCATAACCATATCCACACCGAGCCCACCGCTCCGTCAAGTCAGGGTTGCTCAAGCCACACCACACATCGTCGTCAAGGTATCAGGATGCAGCACATTTTCATTCCCCGCCACCCACCCACCCAGCGCGATGAGATGATTGGGGCATCTCTGACCCATCTAGCTGGCTAGCGTCTGATTCAACGAGGCAGTGGGAAATAGATCGATGCGATTGCTCCACCTCGGAGAGAGGTGCTCCGACGAGGGTGAATCGCGGCCCATCCGGTGCGCGTGTCCTTGGAGGGAGGTGGCGGAGGGTATAGGAGGGGAGGAGGAAGGGGGAGGAGGAAGGATGAGGCGGGATTGGAGGCGGTAGCCGCGTGTGGCGCATTTTGCCGGTAAAGGAAATTGCGCGGGAGGGCGACGATCCTATGAAATTGGCAACTTTGTCGCTCTTGATTACAGCTGGGATTAAGACTCTGCTTCGACGAGTCACGTAGACCATTCGCAGGATTTTTACCCATTTGAGGGACATATATTGCCACCAGTGATGTGACTGCAGAAAATACCTCGAGTCATTCTGACTATTCATATCTCTACCTATGATAGCGATATGGATGAGCATCAGGAAAGGCCAACAGTTGGTGGAAGTTGTCGGACAGTCCTGGACGCCGTTAGGCATCTATTCAAACACGGATGTGAAGTCCAATACGACCCTTCGCAGGACTTCTCAATACCGAGTAAATAATCAGACGACCATCACTTGGACGTCTGTATACAAAGCTCTGATGCAACGACAGATAGCTCTGTAGACGTAGAGCCCGCCACATTCGAGCGGGAGCTTGTTGGACAGGAAGCGGGAGGAGCATCAAGATGTATGTACTCATCCACGTCCGTCGGGAGTTGAGCCAGCCTCTCCTCCCCTGCGATTATATATTTTTGGACCTTTACCCCAGTCCTTGGCCGCAGGTCCCCAATCATCTCTGACGCCCCAGATATGATCCGGGCTGAGACGCGGAGCGTGTGGGCGATCGAACGCGTCATGCTGACGGGTTTCGTTAGCTGCTTCACTAGCAAAGTCAGATTCTGTTTCTTCCGGTTGTATCGAATCTTTCGAGACCCTGATGGCAGGCGCCTCCGAGGAGTTCAGAGGGCTAGTTTCCCATTTTCGCGCACTGGTGGCTAGAGGAGTCCACCTGTCGACTTGATTGTATGCGGCGCTCGTCATTTCTTTAAGTCGAGAGATGGCGCGTTTGAAGGCAAAACGCTCTTCTTCGCCTGGACGGAAAATAAATCACTTTCAGTGTTCACAAAAGGAGCTTGCACTCCAAAGGAGGCTTCAAGGAACGCTTACCAGAGAAAATGGACAAGGTATCGATTGATAGTGGTGCCCTAGGAGCTGCAGGGGCTTCCTGCATTTGAGGCTGGTCGTAAGACGAGACGTTGGGCCTGTATACATGCTGCGTCTCTGCGACAGTCTCTACTAGCATAGCGTCCGCTTCTGCGTCCTTAGAAGCGCCATCGGGGAAGAAAAGCTGATCTGGAGTCGTTTCAGCAAGGCAGATAATTTTGCATCGGCATTCATACAGAGCATCAATGAGAGATATGAACCGTCGCGCTTTGTCCTTGGACGAGAGAGGAAGAATAGGAATATCTGTTATGATAACCGTCGAGAAATGCGCTGCTATTGTGAGGTAATCTGCAGCGCCAAGAGACTACAAATTTATGAGATCAAATGAGTGTGTTATATAGGTAAAGCACCGCACCTGTCCACATAATTCTTCAAAGGTCCACTTGCATGTAGACCCGGATGCCCACGGAACACGAAGCAATCTGCCAAATACGTGAAGATCTTTACTACTTGGTTCTGGAGGCAACACTTCAGCAATGAGGGTGTAAACGAAAGGTGGATATCCCTGACCTTTCGTCCCATCCAGAGACTTCTGCAAAGCGGCCTCGAAACTGGACCTCCGACCAAACGTAAACCAAGTATGGCCAAGAGGTTGAGACGTGCTCAAACGCTCTCTCCAGTCTTTTTGAGTGTCCAATTCTACCACAGGGCATCTCATCTTGAGAGCCTCGACGAAAGGCTCTAAGCGTTCCTGCTGTACCCCATTTCGATACAACTCGTCAGGGACCTTGTTGGAGGTTCCGACAATGACGCCTCCCATGCGCCAGTACCACGACAAGACGTCTGCAAGCAGGTTGGCGCTCGACACGTCGAGGAGCTGGATTTCGTCAAACACGAGCAGCCAGTGGTGAAGCAACAGCCTTTTCGCGACAACGAAGGCTATGGAAGGATCTGTATACTGGGTCGAATGCAGTCTACCCAGTCGGCTCCACCGGACGGGCAAAGTCCCAGTCCCTAACAGGCCTTTGATCTGCTCTCGAATCGCCTTGTTCCAAGGACCTCTCTGGTCTTGACTGGGTGTCTCCGCGGACCGTGCATTATTCATTCGGCGCTTCGTCTCCTCCCATACCCCGCGATAAATTTCGAGTATCAATTGGTTGTAATGTTTGCGTGCTTTGTATGGCGTCTTGACAGTATTGAACCATAGATCCACGAGAAAGCTCTTTCCGGACCCTGGAGGTCCAGTGACAAGTAGGCCCTGGATGATACTATAAACTGACAGGACTGGAGACGCGTCAAATCCCTCACCTTTGGAGTCTCCAGCGCACCTAGTTCCTCAGCATAACCCTGCAGACGAACGAGTGCTTTCTGCGACTCCGGCGATTCGAATTCTCGGTAGGAAGAGGTCCACCAAGGCTCGTCAGGATCTTCAACAAGATTTGGTTGGAAAAGACGAGCTGAGAGAGCTGGCGGTGCATAGTCTTCCAGCTCTTTCTGTAATCGCCTGAGCTAACAAAGATTCCTGTTTGATCTAGACTTGACGCGGCTAGAGCAGCGAAGGCGTACCTTCATGACAACTCTGACTTGCTCCTCGTTGTATTCAATGTATCCCAGAGTGACTAGAGACCTGTACTTGTCGAGGAGGTCGGTCTGAACAGGTAAATTAGAGACATTTTGAGAGCCGTCATCTGTTGAGTAGAATTGTGTTCTGCAATTCCTCAAAGCAGGACGGATGCACGAATGCAAGGACGGATGCCTGCCGTTTCTTGCATTGCGCACTAGCAACGCCGAAAGTTTCACGTTCCAAAATACCATTTGAAAGCACTATTGAGCATCTCGCCTTGGCAGAGTAAAAGTACGAGTACAAGATGTTGAAGCAGTGGTGTGCGGCCCTCCGGGCCGACGACTCTATTTTTAAGGGTGCTCTGGTCAAGCAGAACGAGAACGGAACGTGTATGATACTGATATGGTACAGGAATGCAGTGGAAGAGTATAACAAGAAAACAACGAAGGGAGATGATGTGTGCGATGTGAAGAGTAAGTGCAGAAAGGTAAGGAGTGGCAGGGAGTTTTGAATGAAAGCGGAAGGTGGACGGAGGGTGGGGAATCAACAAAGCTTTACGAAACGAACAATGGAATGGCTCCTTGACCTGCTCTATAGTTGGGTGGGATTCAATGAGGTCGAGGTCGTGCTGGCGGCAAGGTGAGAGGACCAGTGTGGGCCTGCTTAGTGACGCTGCACCTCTTGTCAACGGCTGGGACACCCTATGGAGGGGTGCTGCCTGATGAAGGGTGAGTACCTGCCGAGACTTGCGGGCCTTGAAGTCCTTCCCATCGTCATGGGTAAAGAACGGCTAGACATTGCGTCGAGCTTCAAGATGTCCTGCCAATTGGGGCATACCTTGTCGAGGACTGGACCGAGGTGACTGCTGACGGGCGGCGGGGAATAGTAATCCTCAACAAGTCAGAATTGAAGTCAGCCTTGACTTGGGTCAAATCAGCGTCGTAACCAAATGCGACGCGGCGTTCAAAATGCCCTGAATCAATGTAAAAATAAGCACAGGTCTTAATAGCCTAGATCGACAGGAAGAGGGCGACAGAGAGGTGAGAACATGACATCACAAGAGGATGGTCGCGATTCTCATGCTGTAAGGGAGAAGACAGGCGGAGGAGTTGACAGAGGCGAGCGGTAGTCAAGGAAAAGACCAGGGCAGCGGTGGGGAGCCAAGAATGGGACGGAAAGAACCGCGATCGCGAAGTCAAAAGCTTAACAGAAGTCGAACACTCACCGCCTCCCTGATCCCAGCGATCCGCGACGACGTGAAGAATGCGCCTCCGCTTTGTGGCCAATGTTATGCCGTCCCAACTAAAGCCTGGCAATCTGACGTGGAGCTGGTATTCGTGCTGGAGGGTATATACTTCGATGGTGCTGTCGAGGGCGGGGGTGCTGCTCAAAAAGGACCTGCCGCTGGAGGAGGGCGGGCGGGTGGTATCGGAGTAGTCATCGGGG